>JAGDQP010030258.1:0-22738 GCA_022664845.1 Lepisma saccharinum | reverse complement strand
AATAAATAAATCACAGCCATATTCAATCCACTAGTGGATGAGGCCTCTCCCCGAAGGGAGGAGTTGGTCTACTGCTCCCACGCTGACCAGACGGGTTGGGAGAGGAGAGCCGAAGCTCTCACTGTGATCGCCACTGTATTTTATTCACAGCAGCTCCCCAATTGTCCTCACGATGCTGGGTCAACACCGAAATTTCTGAGCCCCCACCGGGAATCGAACCCGGGACCGCTCGCACTGAAGTCGAGCGCGCTACCGACTAGGCTACGCAGGACTTTATATATATATATAAAGTCTTGAAAGAGGAATTTGAGAAATTATTCTCAATGTTCCTGACGAAAAGAGAAATACTCTTAAGTTGGAACAATGCTATTTCGTTGTAAAAGAAAGGAAACAAAAAAGACGCATCAGAAGCTAAATATTAGATAGTCTACTGTCAGTTATATACAAAATGTTCACCAAAATATAGACTTTGTGAAAGTTTTCCCGAGTTTTTTCCATCATGTTTGCACTGTGGAGGTTCTGACCATTTTCAAGAGTGGGCGTTCTGACCGTTTCATTGGGCGTTCTGACCAGTTTCAAGAGTGGGCGTTCTGACCAGTTTCAAGAGTGGGCGTTCTGACCGCTTTTAAGAATGTTAAGGATATGTTGTTTGCAGCGTTGGACGCTGTTAATTTTTTTATGTTTGTATATTCGGTTCAGTGGGCGTTCTGACCAGTACACATTCAGAGTGGTGGGCTTTCTGACCATTTCGGTGGGCGTTCTGACCATTTTGAAAAGTGGGCGTTCTGACCAGTGGGCGTTCTGACCGATTATACATTTGGGCGTTCTGACCATTTTGGTGGGCTTTCTGACCATATTTACTTGTGGGCGTTCTGACCAGTGGGCGATCTGACCGTTTCTACTTTTGGGTGTTCTGACTTTTATAGTGGGCGTTCTGACCATTTTGGTGGGCGTTCTGACCATTTTTAAGAGTGGGCGTTCTGACCAGTGGGCGTTCTGACCATTTCTAAATTTGGGTGTTTCGCCGTTTTAGTGGGCGATCTGACCATTTTGGTGGGCGTTCTGACTATTTTCAGAAGTGGGCTATCTGACCAGTGGGCGTTCTGACATAGTCCCTTCAGTCGTCATGTTGATAGCAGTTTTTAATATATCAATTGCGTTAACGCTTAGAAATAACTTTTTAACCATGTTGGGGTGAAAGTATTGCAAATATGGCATTACGAAGGAACATATAAATTATAGACAATTTAGTTATCTTTCCAACAATGTACAATACGTAGAGTAGAGAAAACTATATAACTGTTTCTGTAAAAAAAAGTATAGCAAGTGACTGGAGCCCTAGGCTGTAAACATGACTATACTAAAGTATACGAAGCTGTTGATTATCAGTGTTCTTTAAAGACAAATGATACCAATGATACTGAACAGCTTAAAAATGACTAAAAGACTACTGTTAAATGTAGCTTTACGCTGGAGAACCATCGGAAGACTTGAAGTTGCATAGTCACTGACCAAAGTAGTCACATAACTCAGAGTGAATTACTCAGTGGTTAATCGTCCTTGGAGACTGTTGATTGACACTGAAGACACGTCCAGAAGACCAGTCAAGGACACTCAAGTGATATCTGGAAGCGAAGATGGTTATTTGCTAATAAAAGCCAGGCGGCGGCACAATTGGAGTAGCATCAGCCAACTGGCATCACGCTGCTGCAAGAGGAAGGCAGATAACTCGTAAAACTGTGGATAGAAGGCATGGGGAAAGATGACTGACTGTATGAAAGGTGATCGGTAGTTTGTGTGCCTTTGGACACTGATCAGAGAAGGATTCGTCTACAATGTTGTCGAGATCACAGGCAGGCAAATATCTCTATATGTAGAAAAAAGATCTTATGGATGTCGGAAGGGGGATAGAATGTTCAAATTAAGCAAGCTTCTATATACGTTCCCCCCCATCATAGTGCTAAACTGAACATATCGTTAAATACACAGATAAGATGTGAATTGAACGAAACATAGGGGAGAAATTATCACAGTAGCTGCATTGCCTGTAAAAATACAAAAGCAAATAATCCACCCACGATC
This sequence comes from Lepisma saccharinum, assembly GCA_022664845.1. Taxonomy (NCBI): domain Eukaryota; kingdom Metazoa; phylum Arthropoda; class Insecta; order Zygentoma; family Lepismatidae; genus Lepisma; species Lepisma saccharinum. The sequence continues at coordinate 20,656 of JAGDQP010030258.1, read as the reverse complement.
TCTACGTCAACCATCCCACTTTAAGTTCTTCTTCAACAAAACGATCTTCACTGGCAATATACCTCCTGTATTAGTACTAAAAAGTTATAACATTTTTTTTTAGTTTGCAAGTTCAATGTGTAAGACCTATTCATAATATGACAGTGGTCGCTGTAGACATTTTGTTTCGTTCAAATGAGCATTGTTCCACTCCCATGTGTCATGTACCTGTGTACGAACCTCTGTATTGTATGACTTTGTAAAGGGAAAACTTTTTTTCCCTCTCTGTTCTCTTTTCAGCTGGTGTAAATGGGATCACTACAAAGAGGTTATTAAGAGCATTAAAATGACCAAACATAGCAATGCATTCCATTTCCACATAAGGAAACAATACAGTATATATATATCATAAAAGAAGTGAATTATGTCATTATTTCTTTATTATTAAAACTATGTAATGGAAGTTAGTTCTTTTACATCCTTAAAAGCAATATCCATCAGGAGATGGGTTTCCTACAAAAGCTTTCAGTTATGTTTTAAAATATTGTATGTAGCTTCTTAACCTAACAGTGGGAATGAAAGCAAATCTTTTTAATATGGGACTTGATTTGTATTTTTTAATTTCAATATTTTTTTCTGAGCTTTAAATAAAATCGTTTACATTGATGAGAAATAAAATATTTTCAAACTATAGATCAATTTTGCCTTAAAGTTTGATTTTTCTGTCAGAGAAGAAAAGGTAAAGATAAATTCTAGCCTAGATTTAAGACATTATTTCGCATTAGCTTGTTGTAACAGACAAATTAGAAAAACGCTCATTCAGAACGGAAGATAGGAATAGTTCTCGAATTCCGTGTGTATGGAGTAGATCGAAGATGCATTTTTGGTTTTACAGAAACAACTTTCGTAGGTTGGGTTAATACCTCCTCCTTCCTTTTAATCCTTCCAGAACGTACATAAAAGATACATTTGAATATGTCGAGTCATTAAGGAATAGGATACACGCATATAACATCTTCCATGTATATAATACATACGCACAATACTTTTTCTTATCTAAGGAAACATTGAAATATTTTTAGTCAGAAAGTTCATAACTATTACGAATCCAGAAAGTATTTATACTATCTGAAAGCAGTTATGGTCTCTCATAAGCTCCCGGTGAAGACGCATGGCAACATGACTTCTACAGGTAACAACAGGAAGGAAGGAAAATAAATTACCTTTGAAACTCTATAAATTTCGGGTCAAAGGCCCATGGCTTTTATTTGAAGTGATTCTTTGTGGTTGATTGATGAAGTGACCCTAATTACAGACGTGGATCGTGGCTGTGGCATGCGATAAGAGTGTCGGTTAAGTTGGGCAGTGCCTATGGACATGAATGTATGGAGAGTGACACATTCTATTCCATGATTTGCATATTTCATACATGGTTTCATCGATCATGGAGATGGACAAGTCTTCACGCAACTGCGAGATTCAAGTATCTCTACTGTAGTCTGTTATCATTCTGGATGCTCGACATTTTAAACCCTTTGTACTAGTTGATAGTAGGATTTGGCCGCATGTTGCCATGCGGGTGACGCATAGGTTAAAATTGTACGTATCATGAGAAGATAGACGTGGAGACGAACTTCTAAGTATTTGATAGAGAGTAAGAAGCCTGGTTGTGGCTCTGTTTACAAGAATTTTTAGATTATGTTGAAATAGGAGGTTAGAATCAAATTCCACCCCAAGGTAACAAGCACTTGGGATGTAATGTAACTGCTTTCCAAAGACCGTAAGAATTGGTGGTGACGGTAATCTTCATTTTGAAAAATGTACTACAACAATTTTTTTCAGTATTTAACTTCAAGCGCCATTTTGTAGTCCAATCTGTGATAGATTCAAGGTATTGCTGTGCCTTTCTTTGTTCAAATTAAATATTTTGTGACATATCAAAAATGGCGTTACTATAAGCAAATGTTGCAATAGTTGAATGCAAGTGTATTGAAATGTCTACCGTGTACATATTGAATAGTAATGGGACAAGTACAGAGCCTTGTGGAACTCCAGCGGTCATAGAACGGATAGTTGATTAGTTGCCTTTATACTTACGAAAAACGTGCGTTCTTGTAAAGAAGATTGATTTTAATCTAAGGTACTGACGATGGAATCAAAACGTGCTGAGTTTGTATAGCAGTCCCTTATGCCACACCCGGTCAAAAGCTTTTGCGGTATCTAAAAAGATGTCGAAGATGTGTCCTTTATTGTTAAATTGAAGTGTGATGGCTTCGACTACTCTTACAAGTTGAGCATCTTTGTCGTACTGTGAGCGAAAACCGAATTGATATTCTGGAAATAAAGGTTGTTCTTGTATGATAAGATAAAAGTGAGTGTGAATCAGTCTTTCAAAAACTTTACTTACGGTTGGTAGTAAACTTATTGGTCTGAAAGTTTGCGGATATAACGTATCTTTGCCAGGTTTTTGTAGTACTACTATTTTAGCGATTTTCCATTGTGATAGAAAATGTCCATATTGCATTAAATAGTCGAGTGAGTAGAATGAGCATCTTTCTGGGTATATATTTTATACCAGATAGTAAAAATTTTATCAGGTACTGCAACTCTGCGCTGATAAAGGCGTTTTATTGTGTGTTGCAATTCTCATGGAGTAATAAGTATTGTTGGATCAAATGGACTGATGAAGTGATTGATTTTTAAGTATCTATGTACGAGGCAGATGGTTTCGTCACAAGTTTCTTCATTTACTGAAAATTGTTTTTCCAAATTATCTGCAAAGACTTCTACGTGCTGTGTGTATACCAATCCTTTGTGACCATATAGAGGTTGCTTTGTTTTCAGGTTTGTGAAAGATTTTGAAAGTGTCCAAAACTCATGTGTAGGATGATGGAGTTGCTGGATACGTTCCGACCATTGTTGTACAGTGATGTAATTTACTTTTTTCTTCAAGGAGTTCCCTGTTATTTTGTACTGTGGAAGTCTAGTGTGTTGCCACCGTCTACGGGCGCAACGTTTTAAAGTAAAAAGTGAATGATTGATTCTGGAGTGGAGGTTGTAGAATGATGAGTTCGTTGTTGAGTTGATGTGATGTGCAGTGCTTGTTGTATATTTGCAGTGATTATTGCTACGGTGTGATCAATGTCAGCAGGTAAGTTTAAGTGTATGATGGGATCAGTGGTGGCAGCTCGTATTTGAGAGTATATGTTCCAAACTATATTGTACATACGTGGTAGATTGTAATTTTCCGGGCTACGAAGTTGATGAATATCTAGTATGACTGGTATATATGGTCTTATTCTAAGGCTGCCATGGCATGAGGTTCATCGGTTATAGTTATTTTTTTTAGAAGTGCTGTGTCTAAAACGTCCGGGCGTCCACCATTTTTAGGAAAGTGTGTCGTTCGGTAGTTGGACTAGGTATAACGTCCATGTTAGGGAGTGCTCGGTATAGTATTTTAACAGTTTGATTGGAAATACGTGAATTCCAATGCCTATGCTTGGTATATCTCCCGCTATGATAACCTAGTTTCCCATTGCACTTAGTAGTGTGATATCGTCGGTATCTTAGGGTATACCAGATGGTTTATATGCTTCTATAATTATTGTATGAATTTGGTGCATGCAATCGAATGTCGGTATCTTCTATGCATTGAAGAAGCGGTAAGGTTAAAGTTTGGATTTGAAGATGATTCTATACATTACTTCAGAGCTATTTTGAGGCTAGGACGGTCTGTTCTGATGATAGTGAAGTTTTGCAGTTTCCATTTTCGACATTTCTTCAAATTGCTTTCATTTAATTACAACACATCAATGTTTTGTTCTTTTAAAAATATTTTACTATCTTTGTTCTTATACTCCGTCGGCGTTGAAAAATGAGAACCGTAATTGACGTGACATATAGTGTTTATTGTGATGAATACATCATTGGCATTTTCGGTACTTGCAAGTCCTTGCTTAATGCGTGTTTGTTTATATTGAGGACTTTAAATAAATGTATTGTTACTTTTAGTGTTTTACCTAATCCCACAAATTCTAATAGAAGAGATCCTGCTTGTTGTTCTGTAGGAGGATGATAAGTTCTGCAGAATTGGAGTGTTTGTTTCAGTATGATGCTGATCGTTAATATTAGCAGCGTTTTTATTTTGATTGTCTGGAGGAGAGACTGTAGAAGATTTATTGGAATTAGCCTGTGTACCAGATGAGGAGGATGTTTCCTTCTGAAAGATTGCCTTTATTCTTTTGCGCTCTTCTTTGCTCAAATGCATTTTTGAAAATAGCCCAACTCTCTTTCATTTGTACTTCGGTAGTAATTTTTGCATGATCCCAGATAATCAACTTCCATTTGTTAAGACCATCATATATACGTATCATACTCCGTAACTCGTATTGAATTCAACTGCAATATGGACCAAATATTCGGTTCAAATTCAGCTTTTTACGCTTGTTATCGTTGTGTGGCCTGGTTTTTAATGTATCCCTTAATTATTGAGTTATGTACGTACAAGTCTGTGCATAGAACAGTACATGCTGTAAATATTTTTTTTGCAAGAATTAAGACAATAAAAAAATAGGCAGCGCAGCGACAACAAAAGTCTATGTAAGAGATGTTTGGAGCACTTGCATTTCTTAAAGTAACCTTAAATATGTATACCCTCATAATTTTAAAACCATTTGGTTAAATTGCCCTTGCATTTTTTTGCTAAGTATAGCACCTGGTAAATCCTCTATATTTTGTTTTTATTATTCTGCCTAATCAATGGGTGCTTTCCGGCTGGTTTACACATCTATTGCTTCCAATGTGTGTGTGTGTGGATTGCCGTGGTTGGGCTAGATACACATATGCCGGTTGAAATGATATGTTGCATTATTTGATTGTGAATACAGAATAGAAGTTTTGTTTTGTGTATGTGTGTGTGTGGGGGGGGGGGAGAAGGTTGCTTAGTAAGGAGATGAGCTAACCCCAAATTTCGGCAGCAATTGATTGAAAATGGTGGTAATTAGAAACCCTAAAATTGAGAGTATCATGCCTAAATGTTATGCTGGTGATATGCTGAATCCAAAAATATGTGATGTACCAAGTACGCTGAGATGAAACCGCACAAACACTCCGACTCAACGACTATGTGACGAGTGACATTAGCCTTAAGGAAACAAATAAGGTTTCAACAATCTTCTTACGAATTCCTAAAATAATAGAATTCCGCGAATCATTGATATGTAAGTGAATGGAAATAGAAGACCTGACCTCTCGACGGAAATTAAATGAGCTAATCTTTGCATGCAACACAAGAGATGGCAACATTGGTTGTACAAACGTGCCTGAGTCAGTATTATTTGCTTCATTAATAGAAACTCAAATTTCTTTTACGTAAAACTCCGAGACTGTCAATAGAGAAGAATTCGTTGATTTGGGAATTCCGTGGCATTTAATCACTTTCTTCCTAAATTACCACATTCTTTGTTAACCAAAAACATTTGATTTCTGAAAACCAAAAACAACTGCTAAAGACAAATTTCATGAAAACATTTAATTATTATTTTCGTTGTTAGGAATGTATATATTTACGTTGTTTCATTTGATTATAGGCATGGTCTCTAAGTGGCATTTGCAGAATCTGAGTACATGAAATGAAAAAAAGGAATAAAAGACCTGGTTTAAAATGGATTTTTCAGTATCTAGTATATGGAATAGATAAAACTTAGTCAATTTTACTACATAAAACGTTACATTTTACGAGAAACTTTAACGAAGTCTGTCTTAATTTCTTCGGTACTGGCGCTGCTATACTACGGGTGTCACAAGAAACAGTCATAATTCAATCATTTCAGTGGGAAATACGTTGATTTTTTCGCTGGATAATTGATTTGTTTTTCCAGAAGATATCTGTTTGTACTTTCATAATGACAACTGTCAAAATTGCAGCATCAGAATTGTTTAATCTCGTTACTTGACGAGCTGCCCAAAACTATTTTTGTAACATCAAATATAGTTAAGATATTCTAATATAAAATAAACACAAATTACTTTAATAAAGTCTACTGTATTGCGAGATCTAACCAGAATGAAGTTAGATGGACTATCCTACTGCACATAGTGTTTATGGTATTATTTTGAGCTGCCCATAGGGGTACTTGTACATTTTTATGGGTCTTGATGAACCAATTCTGTAAGCATAAATATACACGACAAAGAAGACACTGGATTAATGATTAATTTATGCAGTTGGAAGTTGACCAACTCGAATCTTCAGCTTTCCAGTGACATCAAAGAAATTACAGTTAACGGAAAATGAAGCTTTATTCCAGGCACGTTTAGTCATATTGTTGAATATTGGAGTACTGAACTGATTATGGATAAATGCGTGAAAATGGATGATAAGCTTACTGCTCTGGTGCTAAATGTTATCGAACAAAACTTGCTCACAAAAACGTTTGGCATTTTTTTTACGGAAATATATATATATGTCTCGAACAAATTCGTACTGGTAGATAAACCCTTGAGCGTTACATCAGTTACGCCTCATCTTCTGATACTGCAAGGACATTAAAAGGTGAAAACCTTTTTTAACTAGAAGAAAAATAAGATATGGATACTTTCCTTGTAACAGTGGTGTCATAGTTCAATTTATTTCTTTATTAGTTATGTTTCTTTATGCTTGAATGTGTCCGAACGTAACGTCCATTACGATAGAATGCCTGATTTATGAAGACCCATAAATATCCAAATTACCAAACAATTGCACAATAAACCTACACGAAGAATCAATATTTTCATTTGAAGAAAGAACATATAACATATCCATTTCTGTTATTTGAACTCTGAATGCAATTTGCATGCACTAAAACACACTACTTTTGTTTTTAAGGCCGTAATAATGTTAACTTTTATGTACCGAATGGAGTACTACAACTATGTATTTCACAACTTTATATCCGGAAGTAACACAATACCTCCTTTTGTGATTATTCTAATGAGTTACAAGAAGTCTTGAAGATTTCCATGATAGGGCTCTTTCACGATTGACTAGATATAATTACACACACACAACTAAAATGACTGATTACGTCTGTTATGTAGGTTCTGAAATACAGTGGGTTTCATCTCTCCATCGTACATTTGATTGTCTACCACGTCGTTTCTTTTCTCTGGGAATCCAATGTAGAAACTTTGTCGTCCCTTTCCCGTCTATCCTTATTTTTCAAACAAAATTGAAGTTCTTTCAAGTTTTAATAGCGATTTTGAGGCAAAGTGTTGTGGTGTATATTTTAGATATGTCTCGTATAAACGTTTAGTAGTAAATTAATCTGTGAATTAAATTTTTAACTTAATTATTTCTATTTATGTTCTGCATAATTCGAGTTACAAAATAAATAAATGATATTATCTAACACAAAATTTATATACCGAACAGACTACAAGGATATGGACAGTGCTTGATATTGCAATTTAAAAAAATCAAACTTTTCTCTTTCATAAATACCTTATTTAATATTCTGAACGATTCAAGGCAATCCTGATTCTCTCAGTTACATGACTTCCAACTGTTAGTAACGGTGCCAGGTACATAATTAAGAAACATAACTTATTTTAAGTTATGTATAATGATACGTTAACTCACTATTAAGGAATTATTTTGTTCTTACGACAATAGTCAAATCGTCGACATAAATATGTATATCGTGGACCTCGTTGGTTTGTGGGGTCTTCTGACATAATCATAACCGAAAGAAAATGTGATTAACCATAATAAATTTTCTGATGAAAGCAATTGATTTGTATGGTTAATTACTACATTAAAATTGATTAAATCTATGGAAAATCTGAACATTATAAAGCCAAGAGTAACCTTGCAATTCTTAACTAAATAAACATTACAGTTCTGTTGCTTTACATTGTAAAGAATACACTTCCTGTGTACATATTTACAGCATATGTTTTAGTTTTTGTGCACAAGGTTAAATGTAAACAAGAAGTATCGGAGACAAAACTTATCTACACTTGTTACGTTTTTTTTTTCTAAAGAGAACGGATCTTCATTTGTTATCTACTTCTATTTTTAGTAAAGTTTTTTTTATCCATTTATTTGTACACATTCTGTTCAGAATTTATTGTGGTTAGATATGATTAACCCAATGTCGTAAGAACAATTAAATCACATCATTTAAAATGGGTAGGCCTGCAGATCAAATGGCGGGCAAAATCGTAATTTTTATTCCATCGTGGTTGGGAATCTGGAGGGGAAAGAGACTGTTGGGGAAACCGTTGGGATGCCATTGGGAGGGTAATGTTAGAAGAAATCTTCGAGAGGGAAGTATTCGTGATGAAAACTGGTTTGATGTTGCCCAGAACCAAAACAAGGAAAACGTCTGGTTTGAGGTGTTTAAAATATGCATCTAAAACAAAGCAGAAACGTCTGTCTGCACACTTCTATCCATCTATCTATGAAGAAATTTAAATAATCAAGGATTTCCGAGGATTTATCGACAACGTAATAGAATTTAATTCGTGTGTGCTCATTTTTGTTGTATTATACTATGGTTGCCTATCTTCTAATCCTAGACATCTTTCTTACATAAAATATAGTGCATCATGGGAGTTAATATTACCTCGAGCAGCTTCTAAAGCTCATAATCTTAAGATCGGCTTTACATCCTTCTCTACTAGTTAACCTTTTGCAATTCGACTAAGTCTTGGCATTTAAATCCCACAAAAATTACTGTTCGTTACGCTATTGGCAAGCACGATTATTAACTAGAGATTGAGCTAGGTTGGAGAAGTTTAGTTCAATAAAATACACTTTCTATGGTAAATACTGTCTGCTTGCATGATATGTAGAGCAAAAAACTAATGAATTTTACACTTTTTGTACACTTGTTCTCTTTATTATTTTATTGTTTGTGCAGAAAAAGGACACAAATGTACAAAAGAAATGTCGTAAATTTAATAGGCTTTTGTAAGGGAGAAACTTTGTACACTTTTCCTGGACTTTGTTTTCCTAGTTACTTATTTAAAAACAAAAACAAAAGAAAACGATTCTCCGCATCTTTTCATAATTAAGTGCACAGAACTTACCAAACATTTTTGAGTTGTGGAAACTGTGCACATCAAGTCTAAAAGGGTAATTGTACTAATCTCTAAAGTGTAGTGGTAATCCAAGGACAGATAATAATTACGTTGAAAATTACCACCTAATAATAGAATTATATTGGACAAAGTAATGGAGACACTTGTCAAAAGTGTAACATATTTTTTACCTATGTTTGGTAACACTGAGCATTACGCAAATAAACCGCCTGTTTTTCGTTCCAGGTATGATGGACTGTGCACCAATAATAGTAAGAGGCAGTGTGTGGTTCTGTACGTTGTGCAGGTGTGGTGAGTGATTACTGATTAGTATGTCCGACTTGACGGAGTTTCAAAGAGATCTAATTGTGGGTCCGCGTCTAGTAGGAGCATCTGTGAGCAAAACAGTGACGAAATGCGTTGTAACACAAGCAGAGGCGTCATTTAGGGAACAGGGCAGTGCCACGTCGCGAGAACACAAATATTTTGGTTAAAATTGTAAAATACAAGAAAAATGAAATATAAATTGTATATCTTTACGAACGTTATTTATTTATACAACAGGAACAGTACATTGTAAGTAAAAAATTGGAATTCTTAAAATTATTGAGTCAATAATTCATTTTTATAATTAAATACTGGCTTCTTTTATTTTGGAACTTTGTCTGGCATGAGGCATGAAAGCCGGATCTTCCGGAACCACCACAGTTCGTATTCCAGTTTGTGTTCTTAAGGGCCCTCCTCACTCCCTCCCCAACTTTTTAAACATTTTTCAAAATGTTTCAAAATCAAATAGCATTATCAAAATGTTTAGAAGATAGCGCACTATTACTTACAAATTACCATGAAATACGCTGGACAGCTATTTCGAGATCTTGTCCACTGATGGGTGATATGTTATCAAAGCTTATGACGTCATTACTTAATTGAAGTGTCAGTTCTCATCAATCGACACGGTCTCGAGATCGTTGTCCATTGTATTTCACAGTAATTCGTAAGTAGTAGCGTGCGCTATCTTCTAAAAAAAATTGATAATGCTATTAGATTTTGAAATTTTTTGAAAAATGTTTTTAAAAAAGTGGGGGCGGAACTGAGGAGGGCACTTGATTTTATAGCATAGCACTCCCTTAGCATGTATAAGTTTTAATTTTGCATCTCTTTTAGTGAGGTTAATTGCTGTATACGTTTTTCTTCTCTGCAGATTTTAGCTTATTTCTTGTTAATGGTTCTTGGTTTAGAGTCCTACCAATTCGTTTGTTTAGAGTAGTTTGGTCTGCCTATTCGTGTTTTATATCTTTTAGAAGAGGTTAGAAGAATTGGGTTTTCATTGTTCTGCTTCAGCACATACTAGCTAAAATGTGTAATTCCAAGGCTTTGAAAATGAATGCACACCCCTCAATGTGCATTGTTTTGGTAAATAGTTCTAAGCGGTCTATATAGTTTTCTAGATGGTAAAAAACATATTCAACAAAAGTAAATAAAATACATCTAATATTTATTTTTGCTTTCATTTATGTTTCTAAACTAAGATAATGATGGCTCCATACACTATCAATTGAATTCTTTCAAAGTTTTTAACGCTGATTTATTAATAAAACAAAAAATCATGATCTGACAGCAAATTTATTAATCGTCTTAATTTTCATTGTTCACTGGTCAGTTTAAAATCTCATCATGGTATTCATCAGCACATAACGCTTTAGCTTTTCCAAATCCTTAATTGTATTTCACTTGATGGAAACTTTTCCTGAGTTCGTGTTGTTATGGATGAGTTCTTACTTGACTGATGCTCTTTAAAATTAATATTAAGTTTCGAGCTCACTATAAAACTTAATGCTGTTGGTTTATTCATTTCATTTTAATGCGAATATGTGCAGCTGTAACAGTTTGTTCTGAAACAACTGCAAAACTAAAAACAAATTGTGTACTGATGCTTGATGATTTACGATTTACATGGATAATAATTTATAAAGTTAATCATCGTAAAAATAATAGTTTATGATTATATAGTTTCTTTAACGGATTTTTTACATTAATTAGTGGCGACGGTGTCTGTAATTATAGTGGTACAGCTATACTAGATTTTATAATGGCATCAAAAACTACTGCAGATCAAAATTCGATCTGAGCATGATATTACTAAATACATAAAAAAATGAAAATTAAATCTATATTAGTAGATAAACAGGGGATAATAAGCTGTTGATCACTATCGCCCCCTGAAAACAAATTGTTTTCACAATAGTGTAGAGACTTGGGAAAAGTTGACATGTCCAGTTTTATATATTTTTTTTTAAAATTTCATCATGTAAAGCAATGGTTTTCAACCCACGGTCCGTGGATCCATACAGGTCCCCGAAACTATTTTCCCTGTCCGCGATAAATTAAGATTTATTTTGTAGAGCTCGACAGTTCAAAAATCAGATTAAAGTTCAAATTTCTTTTCTAAAACAAGTACGAGTTTGAAGATGTACTGGAATCTTTGAACGTCAAATAAATCTCTAACTTACTGACACTTTCCCGGTATCTTTGACATATTTTCCCTATATTTTGCTGGTTCGTGAGTATTAAGAGCTTGAAAAAAAAGGAAATTGATGTAGAAGATTAATTTTCTTGAATTGTGACGAAACTTCATACAGTTTGCTCAATACCTGTTTGTTCAGCAATGACTGTGAATACCAGTATCAACTTTTGCCACGTCATAAATCTGAAGCAAATCATGTCTTACACGATCGATGAAATTCTGAATGTAAAAACATGGACACATCAACTGTTGTACCTATATCACTACAGATTATAATAGTGCAATTACTATTGGTAGGATTCCTTTTCTGGATAATAAGGACTCAATTATATCTCCAATCATTATATTGCAATTTGTTGCATTTTCCAAATAATTGATAATAATTAATTAATTAATGAGTTTCCGGAGGCTGTATGACAAAACACAAATAAAACATTTTAAAAGTGCAAGTTTGGTAACTTCCCGTAGCCCCTAAAAGTGTGTGTGTGTTTTTTTTACAATTTTTAAGTAATAAAATATCATTATTCAGATTCAATTAAATCTTCAGATACTCTATGCCTCTTCGTTTCATTTTCTGAATAATGCATTAATTATTATGTTTTCGGAGGCTAACTGAAAACTTGGTGTGTTCGCGTTGCCCCTACAAAAATGTTTAATCACAATTTTTAAGCAGACCAAGTGTTGGGTACGGTAAAGTAATTTCTGAGCCCGCATGGCCACCCAGCCGGACTTCTAGCTCCTTTGAGCTACTTTCGTCCTAAGAGATATATATTTGGTTTGGTATTCATAGATGATTGGGTTTTAACTGACACCAGGACACAAGCATCCCCCACGCTAACAACCAGAAAACCTCCCCAGACAGATCAATATATCTCCTTGTTTCTTTTAAATTTGTATTGTATGTTCAAAAATGCTCGATCCGGAAGTATAACAGACATTCCTGATGCACATAATTGCACAGGATATGAATATTTGTTGTTAACGTCAAAATTCGCCGAACTTGAATAATTAAATACAGAGTATTGTCTACCAAGCATGACTCTAATAACTCAAAGAGTTTGAACAGTAAGGTTAATATATGGATAGGAATAAAACAAAGGCTGTGAGAATTTCATCCGTAACTGTATTTAATTTATTTCTAGTTATTTTTTATTTGTTTACTTTGAGTTGTTGTTCTCTTTGATCGTCGCATCGCGATGCTATTAGTTGAATTATTAATAGATATTTGCGTATGCTGTGCATAAAATTAATTAGTAACAAGTAATTCTTGATACGTTATATTATGTTTAAGAATTCTAAGATTCATCTGTTGAGCAAGATTAGCTTTTATGAAGTTTTTGTTTTTTGCTGACTGTATATATTTTTGTTTACTTAAATGCAGTGTTGGGAATCCTATTCTAGTTAATAAGGATTTAGTTTCAACAACTACTTCCAAAATATGTAACTCTTTACTTTACTGCGATAAATTTACTTTACGTTTCATCACTAGTTTCAAACATTTTTCGACCGGAAAATAAACAAAAATAAATATTTATTTATATTTCAACATTCTCTTGGAAACTTTTAGTAGTATTTATGGATCAGAAACGCAGAGTGAACGTGTGACATCTGTTGGCAATATTTGTAATAAATTTTAACAGCAATGGTAGAAAGAATTTTATATTTGTAATTAACGTATTACTTGTTACAGCTGTGGGTATGTAGGATGTTAGTATTTTCTTTTTCGTTCGTCATCAACAAAAAGTATTCTTTTGGAAGTTATAGGTACTTCCATGTAAGTTCAATATTTATTTTTTGTCTTGTACAGATTTACTAGATATCATTCTTAATATTACCAAGAAGTTCTATCCATCTTTTTTACGACTTATCTTTCTTAATATTGGCAAAAAGTTCTATCCATCTCCTTAACCATAATTAAAAAATTCATCCTTCAGCATGATCAAAGTTTTAACCTTTCTCCGTTTCATTACTTCTTGTATTGGTTGTACGTTACGTACCCTTTTTCTCATCTCTTCATTGCATCTTTTAGGTATGCATCTAAACTATTTCATTGTTCTCCATATTCGCATTCCGAAGCCTTCTAATTTTATCACTTTTTCGTTTAGTGGATGTTTTCGGTTGGTAGGATACCATTCCCCACACAAACGTAGAATTTTTATTCTTCAATTGAATTCCTTGACTATTGGTTCACAGAAAAGTTTCGTTTTCTTAGTGAATCACCCTTTTGCCATTTCTTTTCTTTGATATATTTCCATTACAATGTTTAATTATAATATTTTATCAGATTGTTTAAGCCATTTAAGATTCTCTCCAATTTCTTTCCTTTTACCAATGATTCTTCAACGTCTCTTGTTTTTTATCACAACCTTGCAATATTTTCGTCAGTTTTCTTTCATGATCCGAAACGCCTTTTATCTTTTAAGTATAAAAATATTTCGTATTCTTTAACATAGTTTTCAATCAAATAGATCAAAGAGACCAGCATGAGTTAAGGGGAAGAGGGTTCGTCGCTGGTCTTCGTATAAACCCCCTTGACTCTGATCGCTGTGTGGAGGTCCCGGCGGCGAGTGTTCGATGCCTGTCATTGTTTTCTTTTCCACTATCTGGTTGAACCCGTGAAAAACCCTACCAGATGTGTCTGCACGTCTCTGATGAAGTATTTTTTAGGCTGACTCTATCAGCCAGGAATTCAGCCAGGATTTTCTGTTTAGGGGTGTAAAGTCAAAATTGCGACGATGTAAGTGGAGTTTTGCATGGTTTCTATCGATTTTGGGCCGTAATGAAATTTAAAGTTGGGAGTTAGCTCGAGAATTTGGACGGATGACACCCACTCCACCACAGGGAGATCTGGCAGAATCATGGCTCTACCATCCCACATTTGGTTGGAGAACCTTTCGCCGTGGCAATACTACCATTCCGTATGAATAATAATTTACTTCTGATAATGCAAAGTTAGATTAATTTACATTAGAAATAGTAAAACAAACATTAGTGTTTATATTAGAAATATTGATGTCGCTTAGCATTTGACAGCTCATATTTTTATTCAGACCAGAAACTCCGAGATTTGCTACTAATATAAAGGAAGATGAAACTCAAAATATACAGAACTCTTATTTTGCCGGCAATACTTTATGATTGCGAAAGTTAGTTGTAAATAACGACCCTGGTAAATGAATATAAATTGCGTGTGTTTAAGAATAAAGTTTTAAGAACGATATAAGAGCCGAGATAACCGGAGAATGGAGAAAATTGCATAATGAAGAATACAGGGACTGTACGATTCACCCGACATTATAAGAATAATGCCATGTAGCTCAAATAGGAGAAAAACAATTATATTCCATTACGATTGGTAAACCGGAGGTAAAGGTGCCGTTGGAAAGACCGCAACGTTGCTGGGATGACAATATTACAAGAGATATTTAAGAGGTAGATGCTCAAAACGAAAACTGGATTGATATTGCTCAGGATAGAATCCAATGACGAACGTTTGTTACTGTAGCGATGATCTTAGTAGATAGAGTTAATCATATTTTTATTGATAGGGTGTGGAAGTCATTTATACCCGCTGCTAATGGACAACAGGCGTAATTATGCTATATTGATATATATGAGGAAAACTGAAGTGTCTTTTCCTAACCTATGTTTTCGGGCCCATAATAGGTAGGTGCATTCGTTCGAATTCCACTGCCAATCGTCCTGACAGGATTTCCAGAGTTTTCTTCAATTCCAACACACGTTCGAATGGTACCTTCACTAAGACATGGCTGCTACCCTTCCATACCCTAGCCTGGTCTGATCCAAAGATGGATAAAGACCTTTAACATTTAAAAAAAATATCCTAACTTGTCTTTCCTGTCAGTAGAAACAAGCATTTTTTTCTCCCTAACTTGACTTTATATTTTCAGGAGAAAAAAATCCTTAATACTCACGTTTTTTGCTTATTTTAAATTGCTCTTGTGTGAATATAAATAGTTTCTATTTCCTTCTTGTTCAGTGTAATTAATTAATTAATTTACAAGTAGCCTACAATAATTTAATTAAACCCTAACTGACACACCTAAAAATACTTCCGTTTAAGACACACCTGGGTCACTGGGACGAACTAGACACTTCTTCCTTTTTTGGAAAGTAAGATTTTTAATTTTCTCGATTAGTAAAATGTTAGAAGTAAATATGGATAATTTGTATTGATATAAAAATATAAAATATACTTAAGAAGGTCGTTTTGGAAGCATAACAAAAATATTGCACATGATACGGAGCTATATCTTTAAAATATATCGATTTTTGTGATGCAAAATTTCTCTTAATTAGAAAATATTTTTGATTTCAATGTTACAATTAAAACTCAAACAGGATGGTAAATTTGAGGAATCAAGCCAAATGTCATTCATAATGTATAATCAAGAATCTTGCAAGAATGAACTACCTGTTTTTCATATGATTGATTAGAAAGTAGTTTAGTAGTGAACGTAAGAGTTAGTCTTATCTTTACTAGGTTCATAATCATCGTCAGCACGACTTGTGTCATCCATGTCCCTCACAGAAGAGTCCTGTGAAGCTTTGTGAATGTGTTCTTTATACATTGTTCATGAAAGCACGAATGACTGCCAAGGTTAAAAATGAGGAGGGAAAAATAGCTACGACTTAAGGCTCACCTGCGCCCTGATGGCCCACTGATGCTATCGACTGAAAGTGTAAAACGTTCATAGTCACTCAGACCAATCATTCAAATTTACGCTTTGTTTTAGAGAAAAACAAAATTCCTTCAAGACCTGAAGATCCGGTGTGTCAGTTAGGGGTTAAAATTGTTCATTGGAGGACCATGTATTTAATTTCATTACTTTATTATGATTAATATTATTGAACCATATTTTGTAAATAACCACATTAAGAGAACTAAATAATTATTATCTAGTTACTATTATTATTATTGAATTGCGAGAGGACGGAATAGAGAAATTTGTCATAATTTGAAGGTGGGAAAGGAAAAGCTCAGTGGAGGCGCTCAACCCAACTTCAGGGAGTTTATATATAAATATGTATATAGTAATCTTTGTTTCATATCTCAGGGCTCACAGAGCCTATATGTTGCGGATGCTACAATCACCAAGTACGACCGATTAGAGTGTTTTCTTTATATTAATTTGTAAGGGAGTTTTACATTCTAATTTTTGTTTAGGTTTGAGAACATTTCACTTCCAAAGGTGACTCCGTGTGGCGGGCGTATTATGCGTTTTGGAATTTGAATTCCCTTTCTATAACGACTAGTCTTTTTTTAAGTAAAAAATTGTTGTTACCTTAAGGGAGGTCCCTCTCCTTGAGAGCTTTTTTTTTCTACTTGAGAGGAAGTTCAATGCTATTGTCTTTGCTCTGGTTTGCCCAGTTTTGTGGGTTCAATGTAGAAATAGTTTTATTTTTTGCATATTTCTATGTGTAGATCCAATTGTTATTCAAGTTCTGGGATTGACATTGTCATTATAAGAGTTTTACCACTATAATGTTTACTTTCTCTGTGACATCATGCAGAATGTCACCAATTAGTTGGTTGAGTTCTTATGGAGTTTTGGTTACATACAACAAGATTGAAAGCTATTTCTTTTTATTTTGATGAGAACTTATTTACTTAGTTTCTTCCTTCAATTAGTCTGCCTTAACGTCAGCGGATTTCTGCCTCTAGCTGGACTTGAATCCGAAATGTTTCGTGGTGTCCACCTCAAGCACTGAGCTCAATATGATATGTCCACAGTATTGGTTGCTTTAATTGGTTATTTATTCTTACTTTGTTATTGTGCATTTTGGTCACATTGCCACTGCCTCTAACGAACGAATTTTTTCTGTTCTAAAAGACTGAAAAACTACCATCGGTCATCAATTTCCAATGACGGACTCGCCTCGTTGATGATATGGCTATGGAGCGAAAAGAGGTTAGGAAAACTTGTATTGACCATCTTGTTAATGATAGCTAAAATGAAGCCAAGACATTACCTTTAGATACATTAAACCTTTTCATCTGCTGTAAATAACATTTTACAGAAAGTTTATGATTAAAAATTCCTTATATTTTATGTCAGATATTATTGTTACTTGTTTTTAGCTGTCATATTAACACCGAAGAAATGCATATGAATTACGTATATGCAAAGTATTAAGTTAAAACTACGCTTGGAAATAGGTGGGATGCGCCAAGCGCAGTGATTCTGCCACCCCCCTCGTGAGGGGGTGTCTCCCTCATATTCTGGAGGGTATCTTCTAAACTTTAATATTTTTACAGTCAAACATCGATAAAAAAACACGCAAAACTTCACTCACACCCTCCCGATTTTGACATATTTCCCAAACTGAAAATCCTGACGGAATCCCTGGCCAAGCGATATATCTTATAAAATCTTTCCCTAAATGATCTCGCCCCCCCCCCCCCAAACAAAATTTGAAATGACGCCACTGAACACAAGACACGGTCTCGAAAGTCATGACCGTATACACAGTGCACAATAAAACAGGGTCAGCGATGCACAATAATGCTTCAAATTCCACTCAAATTCAGGATTTCTATCGGTCTATTCCACTCAGAATTCAAGCCGTATTGTACTAAACATTTTTTTTGTCTTTAACATAAGTGTACTTGAGCCCTTTCTGTATATTAATTTGGTGTTACTTTGAACATCAATACATTTTCTCTAGATTATTTTGGATGTATTATACTGTGAATTGCTCTTGTGAGAATACAAAATGGCTACTTTTATATACTTTTTGAAACTAGCTTTCTTACATTGGAATTGTGGTTACATAGAGATCTGTTATTGGTTCCTTTTCTGGTGCAGATTAAGAGAAAGAGAATTAGGTCAACACGTTCAAATAAGCTGCAAGTTCGATATGGTGAGTTCGACAAGTTAAAATTTTTTAACTCAAAGGTGTAAGCTTCCTAATTGACATTTAAAGACATGTTTCAAATACATAAACTTTCCTGTCAGAGAGTCTCAAATAAATTTTTAACTTACAATTAGTAGCCAATATTATTATATTAACAGATTTTTCATGATTTAGCAATCAAATGAAAAGAGGAACTGCTCTTAATTTTAAAATGTTCATTGATACTTCTAAAAACAGAATAATCCAGCAATGAGTTCAGAAAACTTTGTGCCCAAACTTTATGCCCATCTTCCGGGGCAACTTTGAGCATATCTATATTTGATTTAAATACTTGTATTTTCCACTTAGGTTCAGAACTAACCTTAACATCATTGTATAGTATATAGAATTGTACAAGGGATAAAATATTTAACTTGACAATTTTAACACATAACAATAAAAAACAGTAAAAAATTATTCGTATGCCCAGAATTGGCGGTTTTCTTCTATAGTTATTTTTAGCTCTTACACTTAGAAGTCAAACTATCATCATTTCGTGCATATTTTTTGTTAAATTATTTTAACTATTAAGCACTATTAAATAAGTTTTTACACAAATAGGGTGTGTCATTAAAGAGCTTTTTTTAGTTTACGACAGAAGTTATGTGGAGAGAGAAATAAATGATTTAGGGGGTAGTGATAACGTATTTATTTAACTAACTACGCTACTTTAACTAATTACGGCTGTAATTTCTGGGGATAATAGTTTGAATTTAGAAATTAAAATGTGACGGAATGATGATAATGAAACGATGCGAACTTGGAATTTCGAAGTTGTTCATCATTCTTGAAGATGGTAGCAAGTAATATTGGTACTGGTAGCAAGTAATATTGTTTATTTTGTAAACTTTACTATAAGGTAACCAAAAGAGTTCTTGCCGTATTTGATGTTGCATGGAAAGATATGACCACTGATACGGAAATAAATGTCTCTGGTACACTAGTCGCCAAGTGGTGCACTACGGTCTGCTACCAGACCAAACCATTAGTGCGCAACTGTATTCGCAGCACTTAGAACATGTGCAACAGGCACTGCAGTATTGGTGAATTGTATGGAAGTACTGTTCCTTGCCGATAATACCAGGTCGCGAGCGGCCAGGGATACTATACAGCGACTTGGCTTGGTACCATCCATCGTACTATCCGGATCGTGTGCCACCAGGTTATCAACTGTTCCGTTCCATAGACAACCACTTTGGTGGGAATCCCCTCGTCAATGAGACTGACTAGCCTTCTTTGGGCGCAAGAACCCCCCCCCCCGTTTTACCACGAGAGCATTGCACAACTGCATAAATGTTGGAAAAGGGTTCTGGATTCCGATGGCGATTACTTTTAGGACTAACTCTAAATGACTTTTTCTGTGTACCTTTCTGTTTATGACTACCTAAATCGGCAAGAACTTTTTGGTTACCTTGTAAATTGTTACATTCTATATTAATTGTTGTAAATATTCGTGAAAACTGAAAAGGAGAGGTGTCATGATGACAAAATGAAAAACATTTATATGTACACTCATGCTCAAAAATTTTTTCGCATGTCTTTATTTGACAGTTTTTTACAAATAATATTTTTCTCCTTGGATTCTGGCCTTTGCTTGATTGTTTTGCTTGTAAAGTAGGTAAAAACGAATATTTCCTGAAATTTTGTCACAAAAGTATTGATAAATAATAAAACTAGAAACAAAAAATGAAATATTGAGAAATTGTCCAAAAAATTCTGTCAAAAAGTCAGAAATGTGGCAACATAGGGAAATTCGCAGGGAAATTTAGAGGAAAAGAAGGGAAATTGTTTTAGCTCACCGAAACAGTCCATATCTCTAGTACTATCTGGAACTGAAAATAGGGAAATGCTCACTCAAATGAACCATTACGGAAACAAAGGTTACAGACATAATGCATGCGCTGTATAATCATGTGACAGAAACTATTATATTCCCCGAAATGGTGCGGAAAAGGACATACAATATTTTTTTAACTTTCGAAGTGAAGACTGTCAATCAACGGTGCGTCAAGAAATGCGTATCAGTTGTCGTATAATAACCACCTCGTGGAGTAGTGGTTAGGCTTTGAGGTTATGGTATAAGGGATCCTCAGTTCGAATCTCCACTCATCCTTAAATTACTTTTTTTTTTATTTCTGTAGTTTGCGAATATCGTTTTCTTTGTTGTAT
>JAGDQP010030257.1:0-21903 GCA_022664845.1 Lepisma saccharinum | reverse complement strand
TAGCATCTAATATGAGTGTTCTTTAGCTGACTTACATTTAAATTTCTTTGATTTACTTATTGATAAAATATAAAACAGTAAATTAGGAATATAGCTCTTGGTGGTACTATTGTATTACCACTTTCAAAGATTTGCAGGGTTCAATTTTTTTATACTTTACATAAAGTAAAGGTAATTACAAACAGAATCATGCACTGTTTTAAACTTCCACAAACATATAATACAGTCAACGGTTCTAAATTTACCTACATGTGTGTGTGATTGATGTCGTATATGTTAATGGTGACGTCCTGGCGGCTTTAATATTTGTTTGTCTGTGGTAAATCTTGAGCCTGTGAACCAAGTGGGTACAATAGGCGGTATTCGCGAAATACTATTTACCTTAAATTCCGCCAGATTTCCAATAGAGCTGATATAAAGGGGGCAATGAGCGCACTCGAGATGATAGAGACATGTTGTGCTGTAGGTTCTAGGGTAGGATATTCATTTATCGTAAATAAAACTCGGGAATTGGACTGTGTATAGAACTAAGTTTAATTCTCTAAATAACAAATAAAAGGGATAAATGTTGAGCACGAACGCAAGTCACTGAAATTGAGCAAGTACCACTGAATATAGCATCACCATACTTAAACTAGAAAGAACATAGTCAAAGAGCATGCAATTAATTGATTTCCAACTCACCTGATTATTTGAGAGAAGAAGAGATTCAGAATGCAGAGATAGTCGAAAATGTCAAGATGCGATACACAGAATTCTTGGAGATCAAAGACAGAGTTGAACGTTGTCACTTAAACTACATGATGGTTGAAATTCTATATTCGATAGCAAAGTACGTCAGAGCTGAGTTCGGTCGGCAGCACCAAGTCTATTGTCACTAACAGTGGACGAACAGTTGTAGTGGCAACGAACACAAAGTATCAAATGTCTGGCTTATATGCTAAACTCGATTTCGGTGTTCCAATCACAGTTCACTTTTCAGTGAGACGTGGCCTCACAGATCACCAGTCATTATCAAGCCGGACTTTGGTTTTGCTGTGGTTTCTCGTATTTCGTCCAGCTGAGCAAGGTGAACTTTATAGGCTACTGTGTGCAGATGGCCCTTGTAATTCTAGCCTAAGTTGATCTTTGGCTAGCTTTGTTAACTAAAGAATGTTTGATTCGTAATATTCCGTTCTGTCGATGAAATATGATATTTGTCTGCATCTGTCTCCTTATTTCATGAATAAATTTCTAAATACAAATCTTTGTTGGAAACCAAACTACCTTTTAACTACAACGTAATATTTCTTTTAATAAATGACATCGTGGTTCTTGGTTCGTGCCCTATTTCTTAAAACTAGAAACATATTTGTTTTTATTGCACATTTACAGAATTAATTATATTCGCGTGATAGACCTCACGACAGTGATACTTCATTCTTTTGGATTTGATTCTGGTTGTACTTGTAAGCAGTTATAACTTTTAATATTTCTGTAGATTCTATTTTTAGTATTGGCATATTCTATTCTTATCAATTTAATATGTCATATACATGATCTTTAAAGAATAATAAGAAAAATGATGGTTTATATATATTTTTTATTTCTTAAAAAAATCACATGTTTGGTGCTTTCATTGTTTCATTTTAAAGTACACAAATTATGCCACACCAAAGTTACTTCCTAACACAAAATGAAGCACAAAATATGAATAGTGAGTTGCTCTTTGTTTCTTTTGTGGTGAAAGTGTAGTAGAAATGTTATTTTTTAAAATAATAAAATGTGCGGGTAGCTCCTTCTAGTTGTATATTTCCTTAAAATCTTTGCATGCTGTGTTGTGCAATAGGCTCATAAACTTTTGTTATTTGGTATTTTTGTACATATTTTCTGGGAAGGGAAGAAAGGGCAGTAGGATTTAATCCTACTTTCAAAATAAAGGCTTGCATAAAATTATGTTAACAATTTGCTTTCTAAAAAGGTTCCAGTAGTGCAAATACGTTTTCATGAGCTGAGTATTGAACACTTTTTCTTCTAGAAACGATTTCAGAAGTAATTTCCATATCTGTATGTCACTTAAAAACTATATGAAATAGCTTTGTATTGCCATATTTATCCCTTCAGACTTTGCATTAGTATTTGAGATTTGATTTGTAGATTTAATTGAAACGGAAAAAATGTTTTCTCTCGAATTATAATAGTTTGTTCTTAAATGTATCAAACGTTTATAAGCAATATGTAAATGCAGTTGTCATTCTAAGTGGCAATAATTTAAGTGTTCCAAGTTACAGCTCAATGAAGGGTAGTTTATTTTTTAGTCAAGAACAAAAACAAAGGAAACAATAGTTCAAAGCAGATAGTTCCCCACGAACTAGAACAATTTGCCCTTAGCAAATTGTTAGTTTTGTAATACATAAAATAACTTTCTTCAGTGGCTATTTCTTGTACACAGACATGTTGCTCAAAATATGAAATTGCCCTTCTTTTGTAGATAAAAAAGGTATTTTTAAATATCAGCATACTATTCTCGATCGTATGTTAGCAAGTAATTTTATTATATTGAATCAAATGTTTCAGTATTGCCATGTACTAACTAATATGCCAATTCGTGTTTACGACATGTATTTAAATCTGAGAAAGAAGATTACTTAATGCCTGTTACAGAGATGGATCAGATTTGAAGAACATGGTATGACAAATAGATGTGGTTTTAAGTTTCGTTGAACTCATATCTGAAATAGATTACACAAAAGTAAGGCATTTCAATTCAGTTACGTTTATTAATGCGTAATCTCGATAATATTGCGGATTGCACTGAAAAGTAAGGAAGTCACTTCAGTTACTGAAGATAAATGATATATCGTCACCTAGATCAAAATCATGCCACTGCCTCACGTCTGTATTGATAAGAAGAATTCCTCTGGTAGCCCGCAGTTAAGGATTGTTGATTTTTTTACACAAAAATTTATGATGTCCTTCAGAATTTTCAGTTTGGGAGTGTAAGAGTGTAATTACTAAATGATTGTATAACGAAGGAAGATGTTTAGTAATGCACAGTTGTAGCACAATTAGGGGTTCTCATAATGTAGCAGATACATTCGACTACATAACAGTTGCTTTGTCCGGGCATTACAAGTATGACCGCTTTAGAAAATCCTAAGATTCTTGGTTTGATTCCATTTGTCTATACCGAAAAATTTCAAGTTGAATCGGTTATATGCCTATTATTTCAAAGATTCTAAGCGTAGATACGATATCCTAAATTTCGCGTCACTTCAAACAGAGAGAAAAATGAAAACACAATTTTGTGTAAATAATCAACCCGAGATAAATTGAAAATTCAAAAGGAACGTTGTTGAATTACATAAGTAACTAAAGTACTATGTTTTCTTACCTATCGGTGGTGTGCAGCTTATTCTCTCTTATTGTAAACACTGACAAATAAGTCTTTATAATACGAGAGAATAAGCTACACACCAACTGGTAAGAAAATGTCAGTTTTCTCTCCACGAGACTTGTTAGATGATTAAAGTACTATGGTGTGTTCTGTTGTTATTGAAAGAAAGAAAAAGTGTTTCAATATTCAATTCATCGAGAACATACCAGTGAACATAATATTAAAACTGTTCATGACATGTTTTATGTTTTATATCTCATTTCAGGTATAAAAATACATTCATCCAGCATTTGATTTTTCATTCAGCATATCTTAGTTTAAGATGCATGCACTTTTAAATTAAAAGTGCATGTATTCAATCAGTTTTAATATAAAAACAAGCAAAACACAGACAGATATAAATAAGAAAGTCGTAGATATGGAGACTAAAATACATTATGAATATTTACAGTAAGTTACCAGTGGGTTAGATCAAATACTTGAAAAATGCTTATAAAATGGCGACTGAGTTCCTAGAGGGCCTTGTAAGTGGTTTCATATATCTACAATCTCGTCTGTTTACCACGAAACAAGATCAGATCGTTTCACATTTTTGGCTTTACACGTTCCATTACGGAATAAAAATTTATACTTGTTTATTTTTTAACGGTTTCTGTATCCACTTACATACTGCACCTCATTGTGTTGAATTATACGATAAAGCATCTTACCTTGGTAGGTTGTTATTAAAAGTAAGCGTTATGTTTCCCTCTGTCCACCGAACTTCACCAGATGTTAGGCACAAATTAAAATTCATTAAAACTGTTATAGATAAGAGAAAGCGGGAAGTTAAATTGCATTTAACGCCTTGTTGACTCTACCTATGGTAGTTTCAATTTTAAAGTAAATATTATCCTACTGATACGCTCTGGGTATCTGTAAAGTTCCCAGTGTCTGAAATAACTGATAGTAGGGAAGGGAAATCTGTGTGAAAACAGGTTTAGTAAATTCCAAACCAGAAGATACAAGTTATAAGAAATGCAGCAAGACGATAAGTAGCAGATTAAGCATCCAAGAGTGCCGAAATGAATAATTAGATAATTATTTGTGAAAATATTTTCTGTAACATTTTCTTTCTAATGTGAATATTTAAACTCTGTTATGACAGTTGTGTCTGAACGAATTTATATTTATATAAAAACAATCATTATAAGCTGTTAGTTTCCTATCTTTACTACATTATTTTAAGTAGTACTGTATAGACTTATTCGTTGTATTGATCTAAAGGCGTATATTGATAATTTATTTGATTAAGAAAGTATATGGATTAAACTGAGAAAACACACCTCATTTTAGAAACTTAGATTTGAGGCAGTGATGCGATTTATTTTGACTATAAAATCAAAGCGAACACAGTATGTAGAATAATAAATTTATTTAACAGAGGATAAATTAAAACAGTTTACAAAATCCTGTGAAGCAGAATGTTATCAGAAGCTTGCCTCTTGATTAACTTTAAGCTCCTTGCAAGTGAGACGCTAATTTAAAGCTTGGATTTGAGTCATTACACATGGCGAACTACGAATTATATTGACAACTAGAATAGGAATATTCCGATATAAATTCATTGTGATAATATGTACCAACAAAATGAAGCGATAAGCAAAATAAATGGTATTTATTCATTTGTCATTTCTGCTGTTACTGACAAAGGTTACTTAGCACGTTAGAAATCTGTTTCAGTAAGAATTATGCTTCTTGTGACGTGCAACATGTACTTCATTCCTCCGTGTGGTGCAGAAAATGAAAATAGAAAATAGAATCCAGCAAAAGACTATATAAATTGAGAGCTTTCTAAAGGTGGCCTGGCGTTACACAGTGCAGCCAATTCCAAAAAAGCTGGTCAAAAGTCCAAAAAAAAGTAACTAGTTAGGTTTTTTTCATGTTGGGTTGGTTACAGTACATCTGTACTGGTCAGAAATTACTTATGAAAGTGTTTATTTCCTTTTTTCTGTCCCAGAATACGAGTCGCAAAGCTACCTTTGTTCGATTGGAACCGACTGTGTTACTTCGGCAGTAAACGACACACGTGTTGAAAGTTGTATAAAAACTTTAGATTGAAGCAGATCATAATCAAATAAAGTGGAATCAACATCTGAAAGTACGTAGAATATATGAAAAAGTTACCAAATAATAATTTATCAAATATAAATTATTAGTGAAACAATAATTGTTCTTGATTTTTATTCATTGAAAGCGTTAAAATACGATATGATATTATGAAAAAAATATATTGCTCCGCTGTCAGACTTACTTTACGTTATAGTTAAATGTATTTTCTTCAATATCAAAAAAGAAATATTGCCCGAAGTTGCCCCTGTTTGTTATTCAATCGTTTCAAATTGGCGGACCCAAAAATCCATGTTCCACACCGTTTGAGTTAGAACTACGAAATTTGGCACAAAGGTGTATTATCACGAGTAGTTTAGGAGTATATTACAACATATTGAAAAAGTCGCCATTTTGGACCCAAAATGGCCGCATAATCTATTTTATATAGAGTGCACAGCCTAAACTGCTGGAGCTAGAAACACCAAATTAGATATGAACGTACATAATCACTAGTAGGTTACGAAACTTTTACAAAATGTTTCGAAAGACGCCATCGTAGATCCAAAATGGCGGATCAAAAATCTATTTCTCACACTGTTTAAGCTAGAGAAACGAAATTTGTCATAAAGGTGTATCAGGTGTATCATCACGAGTAATTTAGGTAAATTTCAAAATGGCCGCCCAAAATCCAATCAGGAATCATTAATTTAAAAAAAAAAACATATTTCATTAAAAACATTTATCATTTAAGTATACGCTAAAATGTTAAAATGTCATTAAGGGGGTTCAGTTTTACAACTCTGACTTTAAATTCGTACTCAACGATCCAAAAAGCCATGAACACGATATTCATCTTGATTGTAACGTGATATATAGGTTGTGTTCACGAATAGGGGTTGTCAATAGGGAATGAAGGGGGTTACATTTTGCAACTCTGACTTCAGATTCGTAATCAGCGCCCCCCTGCCCGCTCCAAAAGAAAAAAAAATAGTACAGAGTTTGAGATCATTCACTTGCGTTTTTGACTTTTGGTCAGCTTTCTTAGAATCAACTGCACTGTGCGCAGTACGATCGGCCAGGGCTGAAATACACCACTGACTTTAACGTAGTTGTGTCTATCATCTGATGAAGTTCAGTGGGGACAGTGAAATATATAAATATAATAACATGTACAAGGTAAGGTATTTTCCTGTGTGTACTTAGGATATGTTGTATACAGAAAAACGTGCCTATTTTATTAGTTCTTTTTCTTTTATAAGCTACGTACATTCAGAGAGATGAACTTACGATACAAAGCTGGTTGTTAGACGGAGAAATTCTTTGAATGTGGTACTCACATTCAACCAATGTGTAGCAGTATGTTGCAGTTACAGTATTTTAGTTAGTTAATATCGTAATAACCAACTAATATATGACAGTAGTATTTAATCTACATAATTTCATTATTATTCTTTTAAAAATACGACAAATGCAAAATTGAAAAATACAGGTTCAAAAATACAAACTTAAAAAACTGGTTCCTTTGTATTTATACAACGGAAGTAGAAAAGATGAATTATCTTCTACTAATCTAAATAGGGATAGAAAAGTTGTATATTTTTTATAAAAGTGACTACTGAATAAATTGTCCTTTCATCGATCTAAATTTGTGTTTGTTATATTGTCCGGTAGCTTCATTCGACTACGACTTTAGTTCCTTAACAGAACATTTGTAAATAATATAGAAATAAAAATATGTTCTTCACTTAGTGTCATTTCCATTCATAATTGCAATAGTGGTCGACTCAACTCTTATATTATTCGTATTTATTACGACTAACCTATTAGTAGTTAACTTTATAACAACTATTCATATCATGTTAGCTTTTTCAAAAGTCGAATACGAATATTATCGTACATACTTCTGAAGGAGATGAAATCTAAAGTAATCAATGATAAAATTACTCCCTGTTTTCTACTGTGATCAACACGACATTCTATTCCTTAACTGTCATAGAGACGTTTGAGGCAACAAATATTATTTTAATAACCAGCATTCACAAATGAAAGCACCAAATTTTCTTGACTAAACTATTTTTTTTTTTTACAAAGGAAAATAACTGGTGTATTTCAAACTATATGAATTCATTTTTCCTTTACTTGTATGTTTCTCTTTCGGTTTAGTTTGTCACTAGCATTTGGTTGCTTTGTCTTCAAAACTATTTTAAATATCTTTATTAAACTGTTGAAAGGAAGAGGAGTGAGTAGTACCATGTTTATTAATTGTTCCTGACGGACAAGGTCACTAAGTATGCATAGAAAATGAAGTAGTTGAATAAATTGAATAATATATAAATGAGTGATTTCTATGCATATTGAAGTGGCCCTACAAATTTAGTATACCATCCGAAGGCTTACCTACATATCCAAGATTAATGCATGTTATCACCTTCCTTTTATGCATAAATAATTGTTTGTATAGTTGCTTTTTTAACTTTTTCCCCACCGTATATAGAATTTTTATCGCTGTGCTCGTGGTAATTTCCATCATCTGGATTCCTATAATTCAATCAATGCAAGGTGGCCAACTCTTCATTTACATCCAGTCTGTGTCTGCATATTTGGCTCCTCCCATTGCAGCAGTCTATTGTATGGCTCTAATTTGGCCTAGGATGAACGAAAAGGTAAGTAGAAGGAATGCTCAGTTCAAAGAAGGCGAGTATGTGGCTCAATGCCTAGTAGTTTTACTTTACTGAAAGGACACGAGAATATTTATGCAGTACGAGAGAAGCATAGACTGAATGGAAACAAGAATATCCATGTATAAAATGAGCATGTAAACTGTATAAGTAGTCTCGTGATTGAAAAAAGAACGAGAGCATTTATACAGTACAGGAACAGCATAGACTGAAAATGAACGAAAATATTTGAAGGGTCAGGGGAAAGGGGGGACGATGAAACCTGGACTCATTTGGCAAAAGAATAAAAGATGAAATTTTAAGTCCTATTGAAACACGTAGCATTGTTTAAACATTCTTTTAATATAAGAAATAATTGTTCTGTGTATACTGCAACGTATATTGCACCTTGTGAACTAACAGATGGGATCACTAGTTCGAAATCGACCAAAAATTGAGTTTTATGGTTTTTCCCGTTACTCTTTATTTATTGTTAATACAGTGGAAGACTAGCATAGAGAAAGAGGAAGATATGTCTAAATTTTATATATCATACTACGTTTAGGTATAAGTGGAGTAACAAAACGTGAGGCTTTAGAAATTAGTATAACATATTACTTTCTTTTTCGTGTACCCTTCTTGTTAACATTGTTGTATAATCGTATCCTCAAAAATGCTAGTCAATTTCTGAAGTAACATTGTAAGCAGGAGTCAAGATGTGAGCCTAAAACATCAAAACTTATTCACCATTTGCTTGGAAAACAGAACAATTGTTAACATCACTAAAAATAACTGTTCAAGTACACAACCTTGGGTATTTCGTGTATGTGTTGTCATGGGGAGTACTGTCTTATGAACAGTAATACTTGCTTCATAATTTTTGCAGGTACACTGTAAAATCATTTTTCATTTTGTGTATAATTACACAATAAGAATTCAAAATGTTCGAATGTATTTTGTAATATTAAGACGTTTTCGTATTCGTAATAAACTTATATATTTTTTCCTTTTTCCCAACAATAATATTATAACGAGCATGAGACTAATATCTTTTACTATGAAGATCTCAGAGTCTTACTTGAGTTCTATCTGATGTCGATAACATTAACACGAAACATGAATTTGAGGTGCCTATCTTTGATAACCCCGGCTTAACGCACTCTTGGATGAGACTACTCCCAATTCTGGTATGAATTCTAGAGTAGTAAACTACACTAGCAAATACCTGATATAAAATCAGTATAGTAAAAAAACAGGTAATATCGATAAACGAAGTTTATTATGACTTTAAGTTATCATATATTGGTTTCTCTTTCACAAATCACTACTTGGACACTTTACGGAAAATATTCGTACAACTATCAGTAACTTTGAGATAGCATTTTCCTTTTCTACATTATTTCTTGACATAGAACTTTCCTTGTTTCAAACTAATGCATCTTTAATTATTTAGAAATAAATTATGTATAATATAAATCATAGCGCCGACTGCTTTGCGCCTAACCAGACAATTCATAGCTATCTTTGATATCTTGTAATTCCTCAAATATCTGCCACTTTCCTCAAGTTCCATAATTAACAGTTTAAACAATATGTTATCACTTCTCACATCTGTCATACCTATACATATTATTCCGAAAACAATTCACATAGAATTACTATAAAACATTGTATTTAATTTAATTTCATTATATATATATATATATATCAACTTAGATTCGTATTCGTATTTTGTAATCTAGCGCGAAAATGTCTAATTATGCCCATCCATTGCGCTTTCGTTTTATTAATTGCTGTTTTATAATAATATTTATAATATAATACAGTCTTGCAGTCTAACAGTCTTAATAATTGATGTTTTAAGGTCAGTTATTTATTGGTTGCTATGGTTTCTGTCCGCGATAGCTGTCAGTCACTCTTAACTCTCTTGTCACTGTCGCATTTGATGATGTTATCACAGTAAATTTTGAATTTTCATGATATAAAACAATTATATAAAACACTGCAACACTTTATTACACTACTGAGTAAATTTTCTTGAAGGAAAGGTCGAAGAAATTAACAATCAAATTAAATTTCAAATATTAAAATCTTAATTTCCATTTCTTATTTTAACAATGTAAACATATAAAAGATTTAAAGCTTCAATTTATAATCTGAAATAAAATTGCTTTCTGCCGCACAACAACTAAACATTAACGCTGTAGCTTGCCTAAGCTACTATATATCAATTTGTATTTATTTCAGAATTCATTTATTATATGCAGTAGTATAATTTGTAGTTTTCAACATATTTTCGTTTGTCTTCCCAAATATAGGGAGCCTTTTGGGGCTTAATGACCGGTCTAGTAATAGGAGTAGTAAGGATGGTATTAGACTTCTGCTATCACGAGCCTTTGTGTTACGAGGAGGAGACTAGACCAGCTATTATCTACAAGGTATGTTTTCATATAAATGTTCTTATCTACGGAAGAAATTATTATTATTCAGCATTTAATATAAATTCAATAAACACATATCCAATTCAATTATCTTCCGCACTTCATTTCAGGAGTTTGGTGTCATTTTGATTTTGTTTTTCTAGCTTCAATATATATATTTACAATTTAAAACGGTAAAATAGGTAGAAAAAAGGATACTTACATGGTTGATTCTAGAGACAGGTGTACAATAACATCACAAACACGATAGAAAAGCAGTACGTTTCGCAAAAGCGTTTTCAACTGACAGGAGAGAAAATGGACAGAGCGGACAGGTGCGGGACTGGTGTTAAGGAAACGCTATAACGTCAACAGAAGCAGGGTGACAGTGTAGCCAGGTTATGGAGGCAGGAAAATGACTAGATGGGACGGAGAAAACACCAAATGGAGAAGAAAGTGCCAAGGTTACTAGCAGGTAAGGGGCTTCCTGAAGGAATAAGAAGGTACACAATCAGAAGTGAGGGGGAAATAAAAATAATAATAAAGAGGGAGAACAAAAAGAAACAATATAGAAAAATATAATAAAAGTACAACTAGAGACGGAACAAAGAAGAGAAAGGAAGAAGAAGACGACACTCCGCTGCAGGGAGTTACATACTGTTGATGCAGGATTCATGGTTGGCGGAAAGGATAGAGATGTACGTCTGTGCTCCCATCTCTTTCTAACTGTGGCAGGTGAGTCAGCGTTCAGGACTTTTAGGATTCTGACTCGGAAGGTTTCGTCAAAGGTGCAGCCGTGATAAAAGTGTGTTCAGGTATGGGCAGGTGCGGAAGTTGAGATTTGGAGGAG
Source organism: Lepisma saccharinum (assembly GCA_022664845.1). NCBI lineage: Eukaryota > Metazoa > Arthropoda > Insecta > Zygentoma > Lepismatidae > Lepisma > Lepisma saccharinum. Next base: position 10,509 of record JAGDQP010030257.1, on the reverse strand, counting down.
TAGCGATGGCTGTTGATGCGGAACGTTAGAGGAGTTTGGGTTTCACCAACGTAGAAGGCGGAACATAGGTTACAGAGTAAGAGATAAACGAGGTTGGAAGATATGCAATTGCCGGATTGTCGCAAAGGGTACATCTTGTGAGTGACAGGATGTACGAAGGAAAGACTTGGATCAAAAATAGGACAGGTTTTGCGAAGTCTGTTGCACTTGCCAGGTTTGGGGGGTGGGGCGGGATTAGTCCAGTTCTGGTGAGAATCGTGTTGAGATTCGGAGGTCTGCGGTAGACAATTTTAGGGCACGACGAGAAAACTCTTTCAGTTTCAGGTGACACAGTGTGTATGAGGTGTGTCAGTTTGAGGAGCCTTTTGGAGGACTTGGATGCTGGGATGGTACTGGGAGATAAGTTTGGGAGCGAAAGGAGCTACGCGGAGAGGTCGGTTGGAATTGGGATGATAACGGGCACGGTCCAGTTGTTTACGGATGAGATGTCTGGGATATCCACGGTCAGTGAGAGCTGAGGAGAGAGTACTAAAATAGTTTTGGAGCAGGTCATCAGAGGAACAAATGCGGGAGCCCCGGACAGCAAGAGCGTATTGAAGAGAGTGTTTAGTATGGTATGGATGGGAGCTGTTGAAATGGAGATACTACATACTGTTGCTAGGTTTGATGTGAACGCCTGTCTCAAGTTGATTGTTCTTGAGCCAGACATCCACATCAAGGAAAGTCCTGTGTTCCTTCGAAAAGGACCAGGTGAACTTGACAGGGAAGATGCAGTTGAGGTTTTGCAGAAATATTTCCAGAAACTCTTGTCCGTTGGCCCAGATCAAGAAAATTTCGTAGATATAGCGAACCCAGGTGAAAGATATCAGAGGTGTGGAGTTGAGGTATTGGATCTCCAGGCGTTCCATGAAAAGGTTGGCGTAGGAAGGGGTCATGCGAGTGCCCATTGCTGTGCCTTTGATGTGTATGAAATTGTGGTTCTCAAAGGTGAAGTTGTTTATGGTGAGGACAAACTGGGCTAGCTGAAGCAGAAATGGTGTACTGGGTTTATGAGGACAGGGGCGTGTGTCGAGAAAGTGTACATGGGCAGCGAGGCCATGGGTATGGGGAATGTTGGTGTACAGTGACGTCACGTCGACTGTAACTAAGATGGTGTCAGGTGGGAGCTGATGAGAGATAGAATATATAATGGAAGGGAAGTGGTGTGTGCCCTTGATGTAGGGGGAGAGCCTGGATAAATGGTTGGAGATGGTGGCCATGGAAGGCGGAGATTCTTTCACTGGGAGAGCCAATACTGGAAACGATGGGTCTGCCAGGATTACCAGATTTGTGGATTTTGGGAAGGAGGTAAAATTTAGGGATTCTGAGATTGTAAGGACAGAGTGTAGAGACAATCGAACACAACAGCCCCTCATGGGATCCATGCGCTTGGAGGTAATTACGGATCCTATCAAGGGAGGATTGGGTGGGATCTTCCTCGAGGGGACGGTAAAAGTAGGATCGGAAAGTTGTTTAAAGCTTCGGATTGGTAGTCAGAGTAATTCATTACTACCGTGGTGGATCCCTTGTCAGCCGGGCGGATAATGATAGTCGGATCAGACCGAAGATTGGAGATAGCTCTTCGTTCTGCAGTGGTGAGGTTGTGATGGGATAAGAACATGTCAGTGAATCCACGGTGAGCAATTTTTTTTAGAGAGGAAGGAAAGGTTCAGTTCAACAGGTTGGTTTGGAGGGAGAGAGGTAGGGTCTTTACTAGAGGGAGGAAGGAATTTGTAGGGGCTGTGATGAGTTTCGGTGTCAGAGGTTCTGGCCTGGAGTGGACCAGTTGTAGCGCCACCTGAGGTTAGGGCGCGAAGGTGAGGAAATCATTAAGTAAGTTGGCTTGTTCAATATGGCGGGAAGGAGAGAAGGAAAGGTTATACGAAAGGACTTTGTGTTCGGTATCTAAAAGTATGCGGGAAGAAAGGTTGAGAACTGGCTGCGGGCGTTTAGGATATTTTGGTTGTTTCAAGGTGTCGGATTCACTTACATGGTTACTTTTGAATCTCTGAGGGGTAGAAGTTAGATTGCTTTGATAATTGCTAAGAGAGGTCGAATCAGGACGACTAATTAATGGAGGGCAGTCCGAGTAGAGGGGGAGAAGTGGAGGGTGGAGGGAGAGGCAAAGGAAGAGAGGAGCCGTGAGTGAGGGCAGAGAGACAAAGTCGAGAAAACTTGGAAAGGTGTTTGAATCTCAGATTAAGCAAGACACGGAAAACATCAGTTACGGTTTCGTATGTGTTAGAGATGGTAAGGAAAGTAGGATTTAATGAAAGACTGAAGTTTTATGGAGAGTTCTAAGGCTTGGTGAAAGTGTAGAGAAAATGTTAGTGTTAGATTAACAGAGATGTATTTGCAGAAGGGAAAAAGTTTGAGTCGATCGGATGGTGATAAACCGGAGAGGGGGAGTTTGGGAGTTCATTCCATATCAGTATTAACGATGCCACACTGGCCATTTCCCCCCCCCCCTCAGCCCATTGCCTTTAGGTGTAAGTCCTAGGTGAATTAAATATGTGAGAGAATGCGGGAAAACTTGCGTGTGCTGGTGCGGAAACGGGTAATAAAGAACAGAAGAGGGTTGGAGGACATGGTAACGTAGGGGTGCAGAAAGTAAAGTAAAGCTGAAAAAGAGGGAGTGTAAAAACTCAAATAAAGCCGAAACGAGAAGTACAGAGAAGTCAATTAACTGAAAGTGAAAACCAAAAGATAACTAAAGAAAAAAGAAGCAATAACTCAGGAAGTAAATAATATAATATAATAATAAAATATAATAATACAGGGAAATAAAATAAGTTAGAGAAAAACACAAAGGTGGCGGGAAAACAAGCAACAAAGGAGGAAAAATTCAAAGGAATGTCGAAAGTAATTCAGGACAGAATGGCAGTAAAACACACAAAGGACGGACGAAGGACAAAGAATTGGTGTGGTAACCACGTGAAACCCAACGCGAGAATACATAAAATGGTAAAACAGGTAGAAAAAAGGGATACTTACATGGTAGATTCTTGAGACAGGTGTACAATAACATCACACACACGATAGAAAAGCAGTACGTTTCGCAAAAGCGTTTTCAACTGGTAGGAGAGAAAATGGACAGAACGGATAGGTGCAGGACTGGTGTTAAGGAAACGCCATATTGTCAACAGAAGCAGGGTGACAGTGTGACCAGGTTATGGAGGCGGGAAATTGACGAGATGGAACGGAAAAACACCAAATGAAGAAGAAAGTGCGAAGGTTACTTACTTCACGCTGTACAGTTGTCAAGTTCCGGTAATCTACGCGCTATACAGTATAGCAGTCAACTGTTCTCCAAGCTTGATGCGTCGTGCGCTACGTGTCGCCACTGTCGTCTTGATTTTTTGTTCGTTCCACGTGTGCTCGTCTTTTCCTCTACTAGCAAGTATACGGGCGTAAAAACCGAAATATCGCAGGTACTCTGTAAATATTAGTATTTGAGTGTGTATGTTCTCTTATGGAACAATAAGCTGTAAGTAAATCCCTTTCTTCTTATCATAAATTTACCTTGTATAATATAAGGTAAATTGATGAGAAAAATGAAGGAATATACTTACAACTATATGTTCCGTATTAAAGCACATATATAAACATATATATACAGGTCATTACAATATTTGGTACCCACAGTGGCAATTAATCATGTGTAGACGAGAAAACGACGTGCACGTTTTAAATAAGACGCATATGTATATAAAATGTGTACAGTAACTACTTAAAAAGACTTTCTACAAAGATCACATGAAGTAAATTAATAAATAAATTACTTTTCTTGTCTAACCATTAGAATTCAAACTGAATTTATTTGTGGCTTTTAGGCATCTAAGACTCAGGCCGAGAATAGGTGAGGGGAAAGGATTCGGGAAGGTATCTGTCGAAGACGCCATCCCTGCATTTGCCTGGGCGACTGAAGAAATCTCCTCAAAAAATCTCAGTCAGAATGGTCAGCAGCTGGAATCCAACCCACGACGGGTCGCGACGTCCCGAATGCTAAGTCAACGCTCTATCACTGAGCTACGGCGGCTCGTTTCTAACCATTAGAAACAAGCAAATTACTAGTCTTCTTTCAATTATTTCAGGTAACTGGAAACAAGCAAGGCAACGATGTCTAAATAATAAAAGCGAAGCCAATACCAACCACTACAGTAACGCGAAACGTATCGCCTCACGCGGTTTCAGAAACAAAGAGAAAGAATATCTGACGCAGAAGATCCAAGAGATAGAGGAAAACGCCAAGGCAAATAACATTCGAGATCTGTACAAAGGGATAAACTCGTTAAAGAAAGGTTACCAACCTAAATTAGGAATGATTAGAAATGAACGCGGAGATCCTTAAACGGATCCGACTAAAATTATCAATGTGTGGAAAAATTATTTCGACAAACTTTTAATGTACACAACGGAGAAAAACAAAGGAATTTAAAATCTATATAGCAGAACCGTGGATACCCGAACCTAGCGATATCGAGGTCGAAATGTCGGTAAAGAAATTTAAAAATTTCAAGTCACCAGGAATAGACAATATCCCAGCTGAATTAATTAAAGCGGGAGGAACGGCACTAATCAAGGAACTTCATATATTGGTAAGTGCTATATGGAGAAAGAAGGAGCTTCCAAAGGAATGGAAAACCTCAATAATAGTTCCGGTTTATAAAAAAGTCAATAAATCACTGTAGTAATTGCTGCGGAGTCTCATTACTCCCAACATGATACAAAATATTCTAACTCGCCTAAGCGAATACGTAGGTGAAATAATTGGAGATCACCAATGTGGATATAGAAGACATAGATCCACGCTGGACCAGATTTTCGACTTGAGACAAATCTTAGAGAAGAAATGGGAATACAATAGGACTGTTCACCGGTTATTCATCGATTTTAAGAAAGCATATGACTCGCCTATCAAAAAGGAAAAACTATACAATATCCTGGTACAATTTGGAATTCCGAAAAAACTTGTTCAACTAGTGAGGATGTCTCAGCGACGCCATAACTAGAGTACGGATAAATAATAATATGTCAGATATTTTCGAAATTCGCAACAAATTGAAACAAGGTGATGCCTTGTCACCGTTGCTGTTTAACTTTGCGTTAGAATATGCGATTCAGAAAATTAAAGAGGACAAAAAAGGACTAACATTGAATGGCTTGAATCAACTGTTCATATACGCGCATGATGTAGATTTAATAGGGAACGATAAAAATACACTGCAAAGTAACACCGATGTATTAGTAGAAGCGTGCGATGAGATAGGTCTACAGTTAACATAGAGAAAACAGAATACATGATAACAAGCCGAAACTCGTCGGATCCATCCCTGCTCACGCCATGTGGACTATGCGGTGAACAAACACCGTGTGCATGGGTTTCCTCGGTGTGCTCCCGTTTCCTCCCACTTTCTTCATTCCACCAATTCATCCCATCATCATCCATACGGCTTGAGCCATAGTTGCCTAAAAGCCTTGAAATGAATTCAAATTCAACAAGCCGAAACACAGGGAATAACGGAAATAGGTACATAAAAATTAAGAATGAGAACATAGAGAAAGTAAACAAATGTACTTGGGAACATACGTAACAAGCAAAAACGAGGTCACGGAAGAAAGAAAAAGTCGTTTAGTATCGGGCAACGCATGTTTTTATTCAGTCCAGAAACTCCTAACCTCGCGATTAATATCAAGGAAGTTGAAATTGACAGTATATAGAACGGTTATTCTGCCTGTAATACTTTACGGTTGCGAAAGTTGGAGTACGACCCTAGCAGATGAACATAAATTACGTGTGTTTGGAAATAAGGTATTGAGAAAGATATACGAGCCGAAACGGGACGACATGACTGGGGAATGGAGGAGACTGCATAATAAAGAACTTTGAGGTATGTACGACTCACCCGTCGCGACGACTAAGGTGAGCAGGCCATGTAGCTCAGATGGGGAAGAAAAGATGATTATATTCCATCGTGGTTGGTAAACCGGAGGGAAAGAGGCCGTTAGGAAGACCGAGACGACATTGAAGGGATAATATTAAAAGGGAACTTCGAGAAGTAGGTGTTTGTGAGAAAAACTTGCTTGATCTATGGAGAATGTTTGCTACTGTGGTGATGAACTTGCGAGTTCCGTAAGCCATGGAGTAAGTAGGTAAGCAACTATTTGATAACTCCTTTAAAGTTCAGGTCGTTCCTTCTACATAGATGTTTGCCTTGGTAGCATTTATCCACTAATAGAAATAATGAAAGAGGTCCCTGATATTAAACTACCCTAGAGGCACAGGATATCGCCCAATACCGGCCAATATCGATCAAGGTTGCCCAGTATTGGACCGATATTGACCCGATATTCTGTGCCTCTAGGGTAGATTGACAGCCTCTGTCTATCAGAAATGCTACATTGTGCAAATATTGCTTAGACAGTCACCCTATTATGAGATATAATGGTGCTTTTCCTGATGATTATGAAATTCTATTTAAGAAAAATTAATTGTGGTTAATTGTTGTAGGCATGTATAGGATTCTTTATACTCGAGTTTAACTTGTACAATCTAAAATCATAATTAGATTACATCAGTGTAAGATTAGGTGCAAAATCTATCCTAAATAACCTTTCCCAAGCTAATAAAGAGCCTAACCTAGTATGGAAAAACAGAATATCATTTTAAGACGGTTCAAGAGATATGACTGGGTAGATTATGTCAAATGCTTTGGATAGTTGTAAGAAAACACAAGGTAGAGAGACTTTTAATTCCAAATTATTATTTGATATTTGTAGTAGGTCATGAATTCTTGTAATGGTCAGCTTTCTACAAATTTGCAATTTTTTTCTGTTTTATGATTGCATATCACATATGCATTGATGATAACTGCCTGAGTTCGGGGGTCGTTATAATTGATAGGAGGGCGTATGCGAGAGGTCTAATCTATAACTATGACATTGCTCTTCACGGGAAGAGTCCAAGCTACAGGCATGGTACCTGAATAAAAGGCGATGGACACCTTCTTTTAACGGACTTGGCTGTAGACGAGAAAACAATGAATAACATTCAACAAGACATTTATTGTTGGTCTTTGCTAAGTAACGGAGTTACATATCTAAACATTAAAATTGTAAACAAAAGAAATCAATACACATCTTGGGGACGGCGTTATGAATCATGAGTTGTACTGAATTTAATTAACAAAATACATGGAATTTAAGTTGAATTTAGCGAAGTTGAAACAAGATGAAACAAGATTTAAATATCTAAACTGAGCTGTGTTGAGACATAAAACTAGATTTGAATAACTAAGTTAAGTTGTGCTCCAAGTACCAAATTACTTCGAAACAATAATAATACCATTTTAGACATTTTTTGGAGATAACAACGTACCTGTAATTTATAGATGAAATTGAAGTTGAAGGAAGATGCACTTTGTAATAACTGTTACTTTCACTATATTGGTTTAACCGTGTTTAAACTTGTTCTGAAGTATTCTGAGTCCAAATAAAAGAGATTTTTATAGATGAATTTCCAACGGTAGTTATACGTGTAAAGATGGCTGCGTCTCGTCTGATGTCTGATCTGTTCTAAGTTCTGTAGGCGTCTCAACTCTAACAGGTCTCGATCGTTGGTTTTACACTTAAATTTATATGATTGTTTTCGAAAGAAGGAAGGGATAATGTTTGATTCTCGTGGGAGAATTTACACTTATTCAAGGTTGAATTAAGTCATTTTCTTGGAGAGTATCGAATCACATATGTTCAAGGTGAAGTCTCGTTGGTTTTCTAGAAATGACGTTATTGGTGTCCTTATTACATGTTGTCTGGAAATCACGTGGGATTTTATATCGTATTTCATAGTTCTTATGAGTCAAGGTTAAATCGTGGTATCACACGGTAGTTCGTAATTTAGGAATGTATTTGAGAACGGAAATGATATCACTATCACATCCTGTACGTTGCTATGTCATAATGGATAATTGGAGCTTGGACACAATAAACCAAATATCATGATTCATAAACGTCGTGACAAATCTTAAAGTTAATACAATAGAGATCTTATAAACTATACAAAATGAAATACACTGTTGACCAAAATAATAAGAAAATTGAAATTAAAAATTATGAAAATGTAGGCATACAACATTGAGGTTCTGCGTATTGGAATTCTCAATTATTTTGACCTTTCCAAATTCATATATTTGAATACTGTTTCTCTGCGTATGGTAATTTCAATCAATGTATATTGACAACTAATAAAGTTCGAACTTAAGACTGACATCTATATAATGACTGACATTCATGCTTCGATTTCGTAAGTCATTTAAATAATCTAATTTTTTTTTTCTAAATAATAACTTTAAAGTGCAAGCGTGAAAACGTTTACAAAATACTTATAAAATAGAAGTAGGATGAAAATTGTTTAAAGTTCGAACGTTGCCTTTCTTTAAATATTTGGCCAAATTCAGTGACTAGAGAATTGAGAAATTGACTTTGCTGCTAGTCTTGTATATATTTAAATGTTGTAACTCTGATTTAAGAAACCATTAAATTTGTTTCCCTCTACAGGTGCATTACATGTACTTCGCAGTATTACTGTTCTGGGCTACTGTTGTACTGTGTGTTATAGTGAGCTACTTGACGCCACCCACAGAGCAGTACCGGGTAAGTTTCTTTCTTTTGGCTGATTTTAGAGTTTTATTGACATTTAAGATATTCATTCATATTAAAGCGAGCACGGTTCAAGCGATGACTCCTCTTCAACCTAATCTTGACCCGACTGTAAGTTTATAGTAAACCGAAAAACAGACAAATATACAAAATTAAAAACGCGGCACGTGAAAATACAGAAACAGAACATAGTACGTAGAAGTGTGCAGAAGAACACCGTAGTAAATTGAAATAATGAAAATAGAAACACAAATATGAACACATGATATTACACCAAAAGAAAAAATTATGTACAACGACTTCTTAATATATATATGTAAGACACAACAAGAATGCAACTGCATTTACGTGTATTGAATCGTAATCTCTTGTTTATAAGTGGGCCATTCTTCCCAAAAGGTATCATTCGGCATAAAGGATTACACAACCTTCTTTTTGTAACTGAGTTTACAATTCTGTCATAAAAGCTGCAATGGCTGCATTTTCAATCAGCAAATAGAGGATTTGGAAAATTATAGTATTTTGATATCTCTAATAGCACTTACACTACTGCTATTCAGCAAAATTAGCTTACAGTGATCCTTCTTATTTCTAATAGGACAAGTTATCTGGAGTTGCGTTTCTTAGTGTTTCATTGGTATGGGAAGCCAAAAGCACGCTCTGCTTGGGCTGTGAACTTCATTAATGAGGAAGCAAAAGCTTATTATGCATGTGTTTTTTATAAACAAATCTTGAATTATATAATAAATATTTTAACAAAAAATTCTTTTATTTCTAAAAACTTAAATCTTTATTAAACATTTTAAGCAGCCGTGTATTAAGTTATATTAACAGAGAACATCTTGAAACTAATAAATTTCGAAGCTTTATGCTTGCTTTAATAAAATTTTACTTTTTAATGTGCACATTTATATTGAGAATAACCGAATAACAATAACAATCATAATAGTAATAACAATAACCGAATAGAAATAACAAATAAAATTCTGAATATCATTTCTGAATAAATCTAAGTTTCGATATGCGATTTACTAACGCATTCTAAGACTTGGTGGCCACCGATACAGAAAATAAATCTTGTCCATCTATTCTTTTTCGTTGCTTTTTACGAAAACTGCAACAGCTCAATTTAAATACTAAATATTTTAGATTTATTTTAAGCAACAAAAACAGGAATCTATTGTGTACATTCATAATTCCTTGTTGTCATGTGGAGACGTGAAAGAACTTACTGTTTACATCTTTCAGAAATAACCAAACAAAACTTAAATTAGAAAAGGTGCCAATAAAAACAATACCATTTAAGTAGAAATCATCAAAAACAAGGGGATTTTTTTCTTCATGTTCATACATATATTTATCACTACGATAATTACAATTTCGTAAAAAATGTGTTATTATTGCTCAATTTCTAACACTTATACTAATTCATATTTATTGAAAAGTCAGATCGGTAATTATGTCAATTTGATTACATTTGCGGAAACTTACACTTGGCTTCCGTTCCCGTTAGAGCACAGTTTGGTGGGCTTAGGCAGGATTTTCATGTACGCGCTCGCCGCGTAATGAGTAGTCAATAGAAACACGTAAACACATATTTCAGTTGGCTGTTCAACCAGCTCGCTAACAAAGAACGCGTCTATCGCGCGCATCAAAAGCTGGCCTTAGTCTCTCCTTGAATCTGATTAAATGAAGTTATGAATATTCAAATTTCAATTAGTTCTTTTTTAAGTGTTCCTTGCGGTATTTAGATGTCCATCATCGCTTCTTACTTTCTATAAGCTCAATAAACACTTCCAGTAATTCAATATT
>JAGDQP010030256.1:0-22739 GCA_022664845.1 Lepisma saccharinum | reverse complement strand
TATATTCTATCCTGGTTGGAAGGCCCGATGAAAAGAGGCCATTGGGAAGACCGAGACGTCGTTGGGAGGACAATATTAGAAGAGATCTTCGAGAAGTAGGTGTTCGTGATGAAAACTGGCTTGATACTGCCCAGGATAGAATCCAATGGCGAACGTTTGTTACTGCGGCGATGAACTTGCGAGTTCCATAAGCCATAGAGTTAGTTAGTTAGTCAGATATCTTACTTTTCTATTATTTTGCTTCACTAACCAAATAATTCTTTGCTTATATCAAGCAATAGACAATTTTTCCGTTTCACTGATTCGAAACCACATACGTTCTCCCCATAAGTTATCTGCTTTTAACCTCACTGATTTCTTGCTTAAATACCATGCTTCATACATTTGCTTAATGTTCAAGGGTTTCAATTTTCTTATCCTTTTCCGTTTTATTGCCCTAGAATTAGCTTTTGGTAAACCAATCTTCCCTGAAATTACTTGATATATTCCTTTTCAAATTGATTCGTCAAATAAGAGGGAATCACTGATAATATAGGAATATTTTGATTTTTATCCACTACCAGTTGAGAGTACCTAATTTGACGAGGTTGATTCATAAGTTGATCTATAGGTTGACCACTTTTTTCATCCGTTGCCAAAAATAAATCCAATTTTAAAGGATTTGTAGATAATGGTTGAGGTATTCTTATCTTTTTCGTAGGCTTTCTTGATTTACGATACGTCCTGGTTTTGAGATTACTTCTCCTTCTTTTTTCTTTTCATTTTGTTTACCAACTTAATCCATTTCCGAATTTTTTTCAAACGTTGAGATCGGTTTTTGCCTTTTGTAGATCTTCTTTTCTTTACACTGTGTTGATGATCCTTCAAGTCAGATTTGTCTTTGAAAGGCTTTCTATCCTTTGACTTTATCATTCTTTTGATTTTGTCACTATCCAAGTTTACAACTTCTTGTTGATGACGATAGCTTTCATCAGATTTGTCACAATGACAAAGGCTTATTTTTCATTTCTTTTGAGAGATTATTTCCGACGATTCGAACCTCATTTTCCACTAATAATGATTTTTTAATTGGCTGATTTACATGTTTGGAACTGTCTATATTTGAGATACTGTCCGATTTCACCATCGAAATTACATCTTCACACTTTTTATTCATTGAATGGTTTCTTTCTATACTACCACTTATTGACACGACATCGGTTGATTACAGACGTGTGGTCTTTTCCAGAATCTACGTCTTTTCTGACCTCTACTTCCTCTTTTGCGATTCATTCTTTTATTCAGTTTGTTAACATTGTTTTGCATATTGACACCATCATCAACTTGATCCAGACATGTTTTAGTATCATTTTCAATTATTGATTTTTTCGTTTTAATTTGTTCTGATACTACATAATTGATATTACCTCCTGCCAATACATTCTGTGTTGTTAAACCATCTGGTACTAAATCATTTAAATGGTAGTTTTGCTTTTCTTGATCCACCACTATATCTTGGCACTGATCTTTATTTATGTCACAAATTTATAGCAAAATTGGTTTGGTCTTTGTGATGCTTATTCCCTCACTCAAAGTTATCCATTTCTGATTGTGCATTTCCTGATTCACTATCTCATATTTCTTTGAACATTCTTTATCATTAGACACTACATTGCGTTCAGTTTCATTATTATGTGTCTGTTGAGTTTCTAACCTGGACATACAACTTATAAAATCTTGTCGACATTGTTCATTCGCATGACGAATTTCTTCCTTTAATTCTGAAAATTTCTTAAGATTGTTTTATTCTCTTTTTTGCTGCTCTTCAAATTCTCTTTGTTTGTCCAAATCTTTCTTTCTGCTTCTTTCTTCCTTTTCTCTTCTTCTTTCTTCATTTTCTCTTCTTCCATTTCTCTCCTTCTTTCCTCATCCATATTAGACATACTTTCTTGCATTTTATTGACGGTTGCATTTAATTGTTTGAGCATGAGGGTGACACCTCGTAAGCTCATCTTATCTGTAGATTTTTTTTTAGATTGTTTGTTCCTCTTCAGATGACAAAATCCTTTCGTCCTGCGAATTACGTTCTCTTCTGAACCTCCATGAATTTCTGTCTCTGATTTCTCTATCTCCACTATCCTGATCCGATGATTCATCATTATACCGATCTTCCATGCTCTTAAGTTCTTCAACTCCTTTACTGTTCAAGGCCCCTTGCTTGGACGTCATTATGTAATGTATATATATCTGTCGTCCTTTTATTATGATATATATATATTGATTGTAATATTTAATATCTTCACTGAAGAATAACTTTGTCGTGACAATATTTATACTTCTATGTACATCAACTTTCTGCGAATCATAAATCTCAACATCTTTATAATTACTTAAATTCATTTACAACTCTTTAAACTTTAAATTAGCAATAGCCAGATGCTTTTTATTTTTAATAAGTAACTAAAATCAAATATTTAATACATCAATTTTGCGCTTTTAACCTGCCGCCATGAGTAAAAATAGGCCGCCATTTGTTAGTCAACTGGTGAACTTCTTAAACATTTAAAAGCATTAACAATTCATAGGACGCGCTTATTCTTCTTATTTTTACTTTATCAGCTTACGTTAAACAAACAAATAAAGAGATAATGATAAATTATATAAATTAAATTCCTTTTCAACAAAAATCATAACATTTAGGACATAGCCCAAAATATAACAGCAGGCAGTACCATATCAAGGAGTGCAGCATTCGATTTACCTTATATAGAAAGTAGCACTTCCGGTTTAGGATTGCACCTTTTGATTTATCTCATTTGGAAACTAGCACTTCTGGTTTAGAATCTCATAGTTCGATTTCCTGTTCAAATAGACCCTAGAACCGTTACTCCTGGTCAGTGAAGGTAAAAACCTATTTTATTTTATTTTCAAAAAATAGTTCATGTGCAACTCAGCAAACACTAAGTCGGGGACAGCGAAAAGGAAGATAACACCTAGGTACCACACCAGCTTTCGCCTCATGAAAATGATCATACAGATAACAGGATTCGAATATATCTGTCTACCTAGTGTCGTTACGAAGATTGAGGCCGTATCTATTGGACCACCGGAGCTGAATGCTAAGAGCGTATTGTTACATTCAGGGCGAACAGTTATTCCACTAATATTTTGGCGTCTCGCTAGGTATAATGACTGGAAACTTGGACACGTGTTTCTTACTGGCACCCAATTCGGCTCTGGCTGTAAATTCATAGTATGTTACACTACCACACGATCATGCGATATCTCTACATACGATTCACACTTGAATATTATTCTTTCAGGGCATTATCATTTACTGTATGAGTGATCATGTGAATTGAAAACAAAGTAGTCTGGGCATAATATCCTCTGAGAATATAAACACAGCATAACGGATACCTTTTCACATTCGTCTGCACCACACAAACAATTTGTAACGAGGAGCACAGTTTCGAAGACATTTTGCGAAACCTGCACACCTGTTTGTCGGTGTTTTATCTACGCATTTACCACGCATATACTAATATGCCTTGCATGACTGGTGATTGGTACTGGATTGTCTGTTGCATCCGTTGCGAAAATGTTGTTCCCGTATAACCGTTGGATTAGAATTAAAGAATTGAATTAAATAAGACACAAGTACTACTTACGAGGAAAACCAGGTTTTTTTTTATTTTATTTCCATACAAAACAACACGTCTCAATTTATAAATACCAAATAGCAGGATTAACCAATGTGTTTGTACTTCGATTCTTATATACGTTATAGGTGTTGTTGTTATTCCTGTAAAAACGCAATTTTCACAAAAATGACAGACGTAATGCCTTGTTTACTTCCCTCCTCCTCTTTAACATAACTGAATAGATAGCTTTTCAATTTCGTATCTCTAAATATGCAGAATACTAGCAGGGTTAATTGACTTCGTATTTAATGGTAAAATGGCAAGACTGACAGCTCTACAGCACGAACAAATATTGGGTAGTTAAATCGCATACTTGTGTTCGGTGGACCGAATACTAACTACAGCTAGCAACACCTAACTAGGAATTCGCAAAATAGGCGTCATTCGCAAAATAGGCGTATTCAAGGACAAACTGCGACGAATAAACAATCTGCCGCTAGGGCATTAGCTGACATTTGCTCATTGCTTATTTTTCGTGTTTCAAGCATTGTTTGAATTCGTGTTTCGAGCCCTGAATTCTCACGAGACACGAAAAAGCTAGTCGAACGATTATCTCAATGTTTCTTCTCGATGAAAACTCGGCCCATGCACCGATTTTCAGAATAATCGGGCTGTGCCCGGTTCAGGTACCTAATTTGAAAGTGTGCTGGAAATACGAGTAATGTTTTTATCATTTCATCAATCTTTACTTTTACCTTATGCTAGTTACTTCTTAATCCATTTCCCTTTGTCGTATACATTTGTGACGTCCTGGCCAAAATTAAATTGGTTTCTTTGGTGTTCTGGCCAAATTTAGTTGTTTGTTTGAGAAATAAATATAACATTTGTCTAGGCTAGAACATCCGAGACTGAGCAAACTTACCTTCTTTTAGCCAGGTTTGTAGAACAGCCATTTATGCGGGGACAACAAGCATAACTTAAGGGGGCAAGAGCGCACTCAAGATGATAGAGGCGTATAGTGCTGCTAATGTTCTAGGATAGGAACATCCATCTTATACACAACTGAAAATAGGGAATCGGACTGTGTAAAGAACTAGATTTAATACTTTAAAAGACAGATTTATATGATAGATGCTGAGCACGAACGCAAGACACTGAAGTTAGTTCCACTGAATATAACGTCACCATACTTAAAATAGATAAAACATAGACAAAGAGCATGCAAGTAATTGGTTTCCAACTCACCTGATTATTTAATAGTAGAAGAGATGCAGAAGCTGTCTAAGATGTTAGATGCGACACCCAGAGTTCTAGCAGATCAGATAGACAGAGCTGAACGTTGTCACACGATGTTGGAGTTCTTTATTCCCTAGCAAAGTATATCGGAGTTGAAGTTAGTCTGTAGCACCAAGTTCATTGTTGGAGTAGTACGAGCGAAGGATTACCAATCAACTGATCAATCCACACACCGACCGAACACAAAGTATCAAATGTCTAGCTTTTATATCAAACTCGATTTCTATGTTCTAATCACAGATCACTTCCAGGAGGTATGTCCTCACAAAGCACGAATCACAATCGAGTCGAACTTTGTTTTTGCAGTGGTTGCTCGCACTTCGTCCAGCTGAGTAAGGTGGACTTTAAACTGCTAGCCTAAGTTGATCTTTGGCTTTGCTTCGTAAAGTTGTACTTTGACTAAAAAATGTACAATTCGTAACATTCCATTCTGTCTATGAAATATGATATGCGTCTGCATCTGTCTCCTCGATTTATGAATGAATTTCTAAATACAAATCTTTGTTGGAAACCAAACTACCTTTTACTTACAACATAATATTGCTTTTAATAAATGACTTCGTGGTTCTTTGTTTGTGCACTATTTCTTAAAACTAAAAACATATTTATTTTTACAGAATGAAATAACACGCGTGATAACATTTGAGAAGTAAAGAAAACACTAAACACTGGCCAGCAAGCCACGTAACCCACAGTGGAGTATTTTACCCCAAATCACGGCTAAAATTAATAACTTTTGAACGAAACGTCCGATTTTGATAAAAGTTGGTAGAGACATGTAAAGTAACCCAGATAGACTTGGTGAACCAGAAAGATTCGACCACCCGAAGGGGGAGGGGGCACTTTCTACCTCCAAAATGGAGTTTTCAATTTTTCACTATTTATTTATTTATTAAATTATTATCTAATTTATGATTACACCATTGGAACGAGCTTAAAAAAACAAATAACTTAGTAGTATGAATTTGTATCCTACATCAACTGGTCCCCGAGAAATGAAAGTTCTAAACACAGTATGTTGTCCAATGTTATTCTTATGGAGAATAATGAAATATTTTATATCTTGCTTATTTATCCAAATATCTTAATAAAATTTGGGATATGGCTTCTTATGACACTGTACTATTGGTTTATGGGCGATTTTCTTTAGCGATTAGGGTACTAATAGGATATTAATACAAAAACATATACAGGGTGGTTCACGAAATCCGTAACAGGGCCATGACTCACCTTCTAGAGCACAGAAACCTTTGAAACAAAAAAAGTTCATACCAAAGTGCATGTTCGGAATCACGTGGTGATGCTTCTGAAATCAGAGGTGTCTTAGAAATACCTCTACGGGAACGGATGGGGGGGGGGCAACTTCAAAATTTTAAATGTCAACGGGGGTTGATTTTACTCCATTGAAACTATCGGTAAATTTTAAACAACTTTTATAGGAAGCACTTTTCGATAGCTCCTACTGTTTGGCAGCTAGAAGACCTAATTGGTGGTCAAATTTAACATGGTGTAGAGGGTTTTCGGAACTTTTTAGATGCTGTAACTCAAAGGGAATAGTAAATAAAGGTTCCAAACTAAAGTGAAATAGTAAATGGGATATGCGGAATCAAAGGATGAAGTTTTCAAAAACAAGGGCGTCCCGGGAATACTATTACGGGGGGCCAATTTCAAAATTTTAAATAGAAACAATGATTGATTTTGCTTTCTTTGAAATAAGCATGAAATTTTGAACAACTTTCAGTTGAAACATTGTTCAATGTCTAATAACGCTTGGCCATTGCAAGGATTAGCCTAATTGGTAGGTGAAAAGTCAACTTACCAAGTGGATCTTGTAACTGAAGACTTTTAAAAATGTTTCCTCTGAAAGTGTTCAAACTTTCATTTTTGTTTCAAAGAAAGCAAAATCAACCATTGTCTCTATTTAACATTTTGAAGTCCCCCCCCCCTTTGTAGAGGAATTCCCGAGATGCCCCTGATTTCTGAAGCATCACCACGTGATTCCGAACATGCACTTTGGTATGAACTTTTTTTGTTTCAAAGGTTTCTGTGCACTAGAAAGTGAGTTATGGCCCTGTTACGGATTTCGTGAACCACCCTGTACACTTGCTACTTGACTGCCATCTAGTGAAAAATGTAGCTCAGAGTATAGATCAAATGAAGAACATTACATAAATAAGCAGTATTTGGTAATTTAATTTGAAATTCGTCGAGTTCGCAGGTTTGCTTCGCTTTGCATACAAGTAACAAGGCATACATATTCCATTCCAAAATACCACAAACATTAAATTAAAAAAGATGGAGAAAATATGCGAAAAAAACTTCTTTTGAGATAAATTTTTCATTAAATCTATATCCTTACAGTGGTAAAAAAAATGTCCGACAGGCCTCGACAAGCCTTCAAAAACCTTATTCAGTTACAGATAGAAAAATGTTTTTTTAATTACATAAGAATAAATTAGGATTTTTCATTTTTAAATCAGTTTATTTAACATAAATAATGATAAATTATAGGTGTACTTACCTTTAATAACACCTCTGTAAAATTTGAAGTCAATGCAATAAACCACGAAGGTAAAAAAAAGTTTAGTTCAAACATATTTAGAAACAACATTACACGTAAATGCACGTCTGATACCAACGGCACCTTACATTCAACTGTAATAGCAGTCGTCTGCTGTGCTTATCTGTCCCGAAATAGACATCGTTTGACGGGCCAGTTTATCAGCTGTTTCGAGATATAACATTTAATCTTGTAAACTACATATGAAAATTTGCCTTTTTGACCGAGATGTTGGTACAAATACTCCACTGTGCGACGTCGGCATTTTGTCGAAAATGATGGGGCCGACGTCGACGATCAGGTGCTGGGCGGGGTTACGCCCCTGTGCCTGAAAGTTGGGGCACCGATGGCGACCCACGAAATGGCCCGACGAACAAACGCCACTTATGGGTCGCGCAGACTTTCTCCCGACTACTAGTTGGTCGGGCCGGCATTTGTCTGCTACGTGTATTTAGTGCCATATATAAAAGATTAACACAAACTTTCCTTTATTTTTCAATGTCACTTTATTTGTGATCCCCTAGTTTGGCTCCTGTACACTTAGGAAACAACAATTAAACAGTACAGAATACCTCACAAGTACAGCACATTATTGGTACAAAAGGAACTGTCTCTAATGCTATGACAACGAACGTTTACATGAAAATGGTGATCAAATCTGTCGTGCTACCATTCATAAACGGTATTGGGAGAAGCTGTTTCAACGCGAAAACGCCAACTCCACACCGCAGCTATAACCAGACATACTAATAGAAACATGAACATATTACCCTAGCCAGTCAGATTGCCAGATCTTTCGCCCATTGGGCGTGTGTGGGAGAACACCTTTCTGATCAACCGTAAACAGTAATTGATCTGATTGTCCAGGAGCAGCACGGTGGCATTCGACCTCCAGGACATGATGCATGAGCATTTGCGTGCCTGCATACAACATGAGAGTGACTACATTGGTTTCTGCGGAGAACGACATTCAACTTTCACATGGCGCTGCGCGAGTGCCCTGTAAGTTGTTATCTTGTAGCTTCTGTCAATGTAAGATATCATGCAGAGTAATCTACTGTCCAATTTTCTTCACATAACATAAAATCGTCAATGTAGCAGCGACACTGTTGTTGCTACTTAAGTAGAAAAGAATTCCCATATATTTTCCTTCCGTAATAAAACGTATTTTAAGTTTGGAAAGAGTTCTAAGATTTCGATTTGACTAGTTACGTGTCACCATTCACAGCTGAACTAAAAAATTGCTGCTTTGTACTTCCTATATTCTTAATTTTCAAACCTCGAGTGTTGTGGAAGAATTAAAAAAGGTGGATATCTGGTAGAGATTTGCTTTAAAGCAGAGTGAACGGTAAACGTAAAAATATTCGAGTCTAATTCGTTCTTCAGAAGTGAAAACCTTTGTCGGAATTTCAACATCGTGATACTTAAAATTTAAATTTACGAAGGAAAGTAATGTGTATGTCATTGTGGTAGCAGCTTCGTAAATTCGGAAAACGTTGCTACTGTATACGCATATGGAGAGCGCGTGCGTATGAATTGCGTGTATGTGAGACATAAGGGTCTGTTCAAAACTCAATTTATGGTATTACCGCTAATGGGCAAGTCAAGAGTAAGAACACAAAGGAGAACATATTCTGTTCCACCTTTTGTGCGCTTAGCGTGTGCCTTTTTTGAGGTCAAATACACAGCTGTTGTTTAACATGTGCGTGAGCTGAAATTAGACTCTGAGATTACTCACATAGATTGCTAAGTAAAGTTTCTTGTCTTTGTTATTATTGTCGCATTTCAGTTTCTGTTTGAAAATTACCCTCCTCAAATATCCAGAAACTTTCGCTGCCGAGTTAAACAACTAAAATTAATTAACTGTTAATGGATGCTAAAAATATACTACTGTATAAATTATTCAAACGAGATTCTAAAATTGTAATAGCATTGAAAATTATTAAACCTGTTGAAGGAACGTACAATAACAGGAGCAAAAGCTAAACATTTTGTTACTGAAAAGAGTGCTTGTCTGAATTGTAATTAATATCCTAAATAAACACCTAAGGATGGAACCTACATTTTTTTGTTTATGTGGAAACCGAATCAGGTCTGAGCCCTTGACCACGCGCACCGAAGTTGACTAGACATGAGCCCTTACACATGATTTACCTTGTTTACATATTTACACATTTAAAGTGCACAGATGAATCTAAAGTTAACTCCTTGCACTGTTTTGCAATGCATCGGTAAGCATTCTTTTTACAGTGTATCGCTCTAAAGAAAATATTCTACTTCAAATGTATTTAGGTTAATGGCAGGTTATAAATTATTGCGTTCAATATTTTGAATGTTGTGTGACTTCCCGTGCCGAAAGTAACTGGTGTGAATATTGATCCCATTTACTTGTTTGACCAGAAAAGGAAAATGTTGAAAATGGAATTCTACAAGAAATCACGGAAAGGGAAATATGTTTCAAGAATGACAGCTGTTTTTCCTTCCTCTCTTTTTTTTCTTCTTCTTCTAACTCGTTTGCGTGATCACAACGTAGTTTTGTGTAGGTGGAATGAGTTTTAAAGTGATTCAGGAGGAGAATTTACC
This sequence comes from Lepisma saccharinum, assembly GCA_022664845.1. Taxonomy (NCBI): domain Eukaryota; kingdom Metazoa; phylum Arthropoda; class Insecta; order Zygentoma; family Lepismatidae; genus Lepisma; species Lepisma saccharinum. Next base: position 12,677 of record JAGDQP010030256.1, on the reverse strand, counting down.
TCCTTCACGTGCGGTCTTCACGATCCAATCAAATTGGCTTAAAGATTCAAGGGTGCCTCGTGTCAATGGCAGATTAGAAACACTTTAAAAGCGTTTTCTCTTATTAAGACTATTTAAACAACGTAGTAAATTTATTCCACGCACTGAAGCATATATTAGGAATGGCGGCAGAGGTTCTGTCCCGTTCATATATTTCGAACAACACGCTGTTCGACTGTTCAAAAAAGAATGTTTTTATAAGACTCATGTAATTCTATGGTGTTAATTTCACTGGTCTGTTTTAATTCGTCTCAAGTGGTTTTGCAAATGTTTAAAAAGGTGAAAATGTCGAATGGTTGTACTTTTCTTTCAACTACGTTCAGGCCCTGCCTACTGAAGAATACCTTCCTAGCTGCTCCTCCGCATAAAGCGAATATGATATTAGTACCTTGTTTTAAGCCGAGGGCGGAATATTTTCTTTTTCTTCTCATATTGCAAGAGGGGCGACAGACAGAGATGGACTGCAGTCCATAAAAGGATGTAAATCAACTTGTGGATAGCATAACTTGGTGTATGTTGTCTCTTTTTCGGTCGCCAGGTACGATTGACTATTATAGCCTATTCGTTCAACAATCATTGTATAAAAACGAATTACCTTTACGCTTTTACAGGGAGGTTTCTGATATTAAGATGGTCACCATGAAAAAAATATTTGTGTATAAATTTCCTTTATGTATATATCTTGAGCATGAAAATCCGGGGTAAAAATTGGGGTCCCGAGGGTACGGCATTGCACTAGCTCGACAAAAGTTTTGGAATGAGAGACTATATTTTTAAATTAAGAATTGTATATACGGATAAATTATAGCGAACGTTCCAACTTTCCCCTTAACTCTCCTAAAACCCTTTTCTCCGTTGTTGAGAATGGAATATAATAGAGGTTGTGGTCGACAAGGGATACAATTACTCACAAGTCAGAATAGAGACGAATCTCGACTTGCGACTCAGATCTACAGACCAGAAAACCAATCAAATTAAATAGAAAATCGTCTGTGAAACAATATAATATATAATTCATTCTTTCTCAGGTAATTTGAAAAAAGTTAGCTTAGAATATACTGAGCAGTAGCGTGGCCGCCTCGTAATGATAAAGTCTTCGTTTCTAAAGAGGAGTACTGCAACTTTGACTGAGTTCATTTCCGTCCTTTTCCGTCAGCTATCTTGGATTAAGACCGTGACGACATTATTTTTCTCTTCTTCTCTTTCAAGGGCAGAGTGAAGATTGATGATGTGACGAACTTGAAGTTCAGGTAGTAACACGTAGATCAATTATAAAAGAGTTTTCTTAGCATTTGGCAATGAAAATTTGATCTTGGAAAAGAATCAAATGTATATTTATTATTTTCATCTATGATTCATCTTCAGGTTAAACATACATTTGAATCCAACGCTTGTTGCCAAGTCGTTTGAAGGGATGCCATCGTTCAAAGATCCTTCACCATCATTTCATATTATCAGGACTTTGCAAAAATTGGTCGTCATTTAAGAGTGAACATCGTGAACAAATAATATCGCAAACTCCATCGGCTTAACAAATCCCAATACAAGTTGTACCCAGTACATTTATTTCAGTCAATCTTATAATTGTGAAAGGACCGCATGGACGGGTTTCCCATCAAAAGAATGTCATCGTTAAGAGATTAACATTACCCAATAGCCATACGTAGAATTCCCTTCTAATCTCAAGTCCTTAGTCATAAACTTTGCTCAAATAAATGTATTGGGTACAATTTTAATTGTGATTTACTTCGCGCACATTGCCTTCTGTCATGTTTTGTCGAGTCATAATTCCATTCGCTTCGATGCCGCTTCATTTTTGGGTGTCTGTAGCTTTCAAATTACACATGCTTTGAGATTAATTCAAAGTAAATGTTTTCTTGTTTTGGTTACATATTTATGCTTAACTTATGCTAGTGTTCATCATTTTTTCTAATTCTGTGTACATCAAGTTTCCAGCCATTGTTTCCTGTGTCATTTGTCTAAAAGAGTCGATGATAAGATTTTGATCCCAGGTCTTTAGTTCAGAATTGATAGATAGTGTTTCTCTTCTTTGCTCTGTAGCTTTCAATTAATCAATTAGCCTCTCCTGAAACTGGAAACTAGAAAAATGTATAACTCAACTTCGATAGACAAAGCAGAGAGACATCAGGAGAATCATTTAAAACTAGGTGTTAACCATGCGGGTCACATAACAAACATGATAAACAATGTGAAGCTCGGGCTCCAGATCTCACTATTATCTTTAAACACAAATAAATGATATACAGACCGGTAACTATAATCGTTTCATTGTAAATTTGAAGCAGACGGTTGTGTCACTAATCACGTTTGATTTTCGACTATAGCGCCGTGAACCGAAGAACTTGAACTACAGACAGCGCATAGCTCCAAAGAAGAGAATCCACGATTGCTTGGTATCGCAGAGCCAATCACAATCCAACTTTCCCTCTTCCTGACTTTCACACCAGCAACCAAGTTTTATAACTGACCCATCCCGTTTGGGTGCCATATATAACTGAGTTTATCATTTTTTAGTAGGCAGCAGGAGGTGAAGATTGATGACGTAATATGAATACGATGTCTGTTCTGTGGTGAAAATAGAAGTCTCGCAGAAAAATATAGAAATCCTCTATCAACAGCTTTGAATTTGTGATGCAGTGTCCATTAAATAACCAGGGACGATATCGAAAGTCTATATATCTTTTCTGTGGCGGCGGCGGTACTATACAGATAACAGAAAAAGCCATGTGAGAGTACCTGGCTGCAAAATTGGCAAATAAACTGTGTATTGCGATATAAATGTAAGCGATAGAAAGGGGGTAAGCGCATAATTCCTTTTCGCCAGTGTAATAACAATTGTCCGTGGCAAGCGGCTGCGACCTTTCAGAATCGCCACAAGATTTTACAAATGGTATCCCTTGGTCTTTGTCCAGAGATCGACATTCAAGAGATAACATAGATTCACTTTGCTAATTGAGACTGAGATTTTGAACTCCTGGTATTTTCATTTCTGATGTCCTTCATGGTGGTGTTCACACATGATTATTAATGTCATCAATTAAGGACAGGGTCAGTACCAATCCCTTTCCTTCTACTACGGCAGTTGTAAGAATCAAGGACAAAGCGAACTGTAGCGCAAAACCATACAATAACTAGGAATGTATAGATAGAATAAAATTTCAATTACAAGTTTCCGAAAGTATCTATGAAAAGTGAAGACGTAGTTACCATTAATTTATTGGCAGTAGGGAGTGATTAAACTCCTTCCGAACGCTTGCAATGGGCTAACAAATCGTACCAAATGCGACATAAAACCTTAGATAACACTAACATGCAGTACGAAAAGAAAAATATTGATAAACATAGTCATAATGTTTAAAATGTGTTTATTTGTATAGCATAATTTCCATGAACAGAGTTAGAAGGTAAGTCGACATAAACATGCAATGCTCGCAGACACAGTTCAAAGCTTTCGAGAATAGATTCTGAGCAGGAGTTTTGTCGGCGAAACTTTTGTTGCCTGGGGTGCTCATTACCTATATAAATGATTGCTGCAAAACCAACATTGAAATGTTATTTTTAGCTTTAATATGTTTTTTTTAAGCGAAAACTGCTCTTTCATTTTTTGCTTAGCGAAAATAAGTTCTTGAAGGTTTGTTAATGCGAATTGGCGTAAAGAAAACTCCTGAAAAGTGGGAAATAATTATACAAATTTTGTTTAAATTATCAATTCATTAATTGAAGGTGTTTTCAATTGTCGGATTTTGTCTCTTGTCTTTCCCAGTTCCCAGCAATAGTAGAATATTTAGTTGTTGACTGAAGCATCATATTATTTTAACTTCTGACAACCACTTAGATGGTCAGAATATTCATGTGGTGTTTTGGTAGTCTCCAGGAAAATATCACTAATAAATGTTTTATCAGAGTATAATTAACTTCCACGAGGAAGTATAAAATGTTTACATGTCATGAATTTTTAAGAAGTGAAAGAAAGTACGTAAAGGAAGAATAAAACTGCATTGCGGTATTAAATAATAACCACCAAAGCAGTTCTTGCTGAAAATTTTGAAATATGATCTTTGCGTATACAAAGCGAAAACAAAGTGTAAGTAAGGGAGCTCATTTAAGAAATAAAAAATTAAAAAATCAACTTCCTGCAACAATGGTCCTTTGTTGAAACAGTAACTATGAAACTTTAAAACTTTCTTGAAAGCACTTGTTGGCTGGTGCAGTACGGAGTAGTGTAAGAAGCAGCCTTTTATATACCGCATTCAACAGGTTCTAAAACCTTGGCCTACAAGAACCACACGAGACACCATGTCCAGACGACCAGAGACAAAAAGACGGCCTTGTGTTGCTCTCGCTTTTAAAAGAGTCTGCAAGTGGGCTGCGTGAATATGTACTGAATGTGTCTGTGCGTGTGTGAGAGAGACAGAAATGCATGTGATCAGTACAAAACGAAATCAAGGGAATTTTAATGAAGACAAAATGGTGGGGCGAGAGCACGAGACAAGAGCAATTAAAGAATTAAAAATTGAATAACAAAAACTAATTAAGCTCAGTAATCCTATGCACAGCGCTCTGGTTTGGCCGAAATCAGGTCAAATAACTTTTCGTATATTGTAAGAACTACATTTCTTCAACAGTTAGTTTTGCCGAAATGCACCCAAATTACATCTCATGTAGTGTATGAAATACATTTCTTCTACCGTTGGTTTGGCCGAAATGAGACTAAATGAAATTTTACGTATTGTAAGATATGCATTTTCTTCTACTGCTCTTGTTCACAAGTTTCTAGAAACAGTCTTCTCTTCTAAGTTTTCTCTTTACACAAGAAGTTTTAAAAATTCAGGCCAGTGTATGTGCTTGGGGAGATTATCATGCCTTTCTGAAAGTGAATTTTCAACACTTGGTTTGCACTTTTTTTTTACGATTATTATAATTAACTTACCCTATCACTTTAATATGAAACTTCTTTAATATATAGCTAGGAAAATTATGAATTGAGCGCGTTCTTTGTAGCTCAGTTGATTGAGCCTTCCAATAAGACGACTCGCGTTGTATCCCCTCTCCTTCCAACGTTCTTTTAATTAAAACTTTAGTATACTTTATATTGTATGGGTGAATGAGTGAGATGTCTTCAAAGTAGTTTTCACCTCGTCTAATAGCCTTAGTCCTCTGCTTTCCTTTGTTTAATCACCCCGGCGGGGTTCTTCAAATTTACCGTTTGGAAAATTACTTCCTTATCTTAACAGCCTTTAAAGTGTTCTTTGAGTTTTCGAAAAAGGCAGTGTCCAGAGTTAAATACCTATTGCAGAGGAGAAGTCAAAAATACTTGTAAATTTGATTACGTCTCTGGACTAGCACAGAGACCACGAACAAAACTTTCTTCCATAAGAATCAAAACTCGGACGGCAGCTAGTCTCAAATTAAAGAATTCTCTCTCTCAGGACACAGCCCCTTAAATTCTCCAAGTATGCAACCCCGCGTTAAACATATACCTAACGGATACTCTAACTCCCAGGTTCCGTGAATTAAAGTCGAGTTCAAGTAATAACTGAATCTCTCCAGAGTATATAAAATTACTCGACAAGCTGATTCAAATGGAAAAATGATTATTAATTTCTTACTTCTATCATACACATTTGAGGTCTATGGATCATATCAATATTAAATTGAAGTTCAGCTTTTTCGGAAGAATATACTGTTTGCTTTAGTTTCTTAAGATTTGGAGTAATGAAAAGTAGTGATATCTAATGTCCAATTTTGAAGTTTCTATAGAATTATTTCGCAATAAACCACCCAAATTCATTCAGTCGTTTACGGCCCCATCCCTCGTGAAGCGTTGGGCTTTACAGAAAATCAACGTCTATCCAGAAGTCGAGGATCTGCCTGCACTGTGCTGATAACCTTCGTCAAAACTACCCACCTAGGTCTACTTCAGTGACTAGTGCGCGCAGAGTGAAATTGTACTCTCTTAAAATGCAAATTCACGATTCTTTCTGACTAACTAGATTTCGAGACAGAGGCAATACACTGAATAAGTAGTTGAGACGAAAATAGTCCTATGCTCCTTATTCAATTTATTAGTCTCAGCCTTCTAATCAAGCATACGTTTAAAATCTCTAATTTCCTCTCTCAAAATTATGACCTATTTATTGGATGGGTATCAAAATTCCAGTTACCCGTATAGAGGTTATCATAAATAATAGCTTGTACATCAAAATTTTATAGGACGTTGAATGGTAGTTTAATTAATTCATTTCTCAGTGTATAATGCTCAACGAGAATAGCTTAGCGTGTGCCCAACACTTAATCAATTCGAGGTAACGCCGCCTAATCTCAACACAAAATTCAAATAAATCCCAGAGATTGATTAATAAGAACATCAGATATTACATCTTCACATTACCCTCGAAATCGCATCACGTAGAAACACTGGACAAAATATTACATTAAATATAAGCTCACAAGCAAAGAACAAAGATTGGCAATTTCCCGAGATTGTAAATGAGTTCAAAAAGTAAAGAAATTCAAAATACGAGCTGTAATTTAACAATTCCGTTTTTGGGGGTTTGATCGTGGGAGCTCCCTTCCAAAATAGCACAGTTACATTTACATAGTTACCAATACAGCTATCCTCTGCTTCTCACTTATCTCTCTACCCACCAGATACTGTGCTATCATCGTTGCATAAGCTGTGCAAAGATCTGTGTATCTCGCTCGAAGACTCCTAAAATTCTATCAGCGAGCCTGCGAGCATTATAGGTTTATATATCAAGCTAAAATCTCTCCCCGACCAAGTTCAAGGATGGTTGGCCGAGCCAGCCAGCGCCAGCATGGCAGAGGAGAGGAATACATAGTCACGCCGCATTTACTGAATAAGAAAAAATCCAGAAAAAAAATATTTCCCCCAGACATTTTAAAAAAATAAATAGAAGTGGCCATAGCCGAAAAAGAAACGAAGATTTCTCTGGAAACCACTTCTTCCAATGTAAGAAGCTGAAAAATATTGAAAAAGAATAAACATACAACAAAATCATGATATTACAATAATTACAGAGTACATACAGTAGATCATATAATTTCAGATAATAAGTAATAAGTATTTCCCCGGTAGGGTTTTATATACAACTCTTTCATTCACTTATTTCATAATAATATTGATATAAGCACACATAATTATCAGAGATTTACAAGTAAGGAATATTTGCACATAATTTGTACTATTAATTTCTTTGTTTGGAGGCAGTTAGGAAGCCAGTTCCCTAAATAACGTACTATTCTTCTTCCTCTTCTTCTTTGTCTTTCAAACATACCTTTAACAAGTTCTACGAAGCCCATGCCAATATAGATAAGCTCTACGAAATCTATTTCAATATAAACCGCTCAATACAAAAGTTCTGTGAAAATCACGTCCTACCCTTTCTCGTGTTCCCTTCCTCAGTATCTCTTGAATTGCTCTGCTCTCAGCAGGGAAAACTCGAGAAACTAATCCATTCCTGGTACATTTGACAGAGCAAACTTACATACACTGAGTAGGCAAAGTTTAGCTGCTGACATAAAAAACGAGTCCTAGCAATTTCTTTACAAAATTCATACAAAATTCGAATTCTGCGACCGTAACCACTGGGCCAGATAGTACCCATATTTTCTCTCCAAATAATCATATTTCATGTCAAACATTTAGTCAATTTTTCAACTCTTACGTCATCAGCCAACAAAAAAAATTACAGTGAACTTTTCAAAAACAACCAACCTCTCAACCTTCTTAAGGTATTTCTTGCAATAAAGTACCCAGATGTGGTTACTCACAGTTGGAAATATCAAGTACATACTTGTACGGTACGTAAGAGATTACAAAAAGTTCAAGCATTAGAATTTTCGAATTTTTCTTCAAAGTTGTCAACATTTCTGTATACCCTGTACAAAAGACATGGGAGCAATCTTTTGACATAACAAACCACAGTACACACCAACATCTATAATATATTAAAAAAAAGATATTAATCAGTTGCTAAGATATAATCTGTTTTGGGCTTGGACAATATCAACAATGAATTTTAGAAATTATTATTATTATTTTATTTTTTTATTATTTTTTTTTGCAAAGTGGAAAAAAAGGGTCTCTTAAATTTGCATAAAGAGCTCATTGAAAAAATCTAATAGCAAACTCGAAAACTTGACCGGTACATTTTTATTCAACTTGCCTGCATTAAGATGGAACATGGCCAGTGGAAATCCAAAGCAGGCGTTAGAGGGTACTAGGTTTGTATGTGTCTTTAACAATGCGAACACTGAGATTTTGCATATTATGTGTGCTTTATAAGTGTATCATGTAAACTACTCTTAACCGAGAAGGTAGGAACTTCTTGGAGAAGAAATTGATGTACGAAATACAATGATCATTTTTCTATATTTACGCATTTTGAAGATAATATATTATTTGAATTGTAATCTCATTGCTGAGTTGTTTAAGCTATAACATTTTTTGTGAGTGAATTTTATCAACTGAAACAATGCAACAACATACTCCCTCTACGTTACTCAGAAGTTTCTACTGCCGTTAGAGGAGAAGCACAATTTGCTGAGCTGGAAATCTCATTAATGCTCGCTCACAAAGTTAGCACAGTGCGCCAGATCTTTCCAGTTTTCAATTATCTCAAGAAAGATGAAGGAGAAACTGGAAGAAAGAAAGAGAGAGAGAGAGAGAAGCAATATAAATACAAGAGACAAAATGAATTTATGTGCGAATTGAACATCTACAAGAAAATCGTAAATGATATATTGCATTATTATTATTATGTAAAATGTGTGCCAGCAATTATAGATCCAAGCATTAAATTTTGCTCCATTACAGTATATGTGGATTTTTGTATGTATGAATAAGTGTGCTGAATCATGAATTCTTAATGCCAGGCAAGGATTTCTTTATTTTCTTTACACCCGCAACACAGAGCCATCTCCGGTTATTACAGGCTTTACATGTTACAATCATATATATAATATAATACACAGCCATATTCAATCCACTACTGGATGAGGCCTCTCCCGGAGGGAGGAGGTGGTCTACTACTCCCACGCTGACCAGACGTGTTGGAAGAGGAGAGTCGAAGCCCTCAACTGTGATCGCTACCTCTTTATTCAGGTAGCTCCCCAATTGGCCTTACGACGCTGGGTGGACGCCGCACAGGCAACATCATCTGGAGTGCTGAAACGGTCACATATATTTTATTAAACATGGTATTACTTAAAACTAGAATGTTAAAAAAGAAAAGGAAATGAAAGGTAGAAAAGTCACCGGAAAGATAAGAGAGAAAAATATAAAAAGGAATACAAAAGTAATATTGGTAATAAATGATGATGATTGGATTAAGATGAAGAACAGAGTTACGAGTGAGGAAGATATACAAGGTAACATTTACAAAAATTAGATAAAAATTTCGAACAATGATAAATTATTTTGCGTTATAGATTTACATAAAACTACAAAGCTTTTATTCCAATAATCTAATTAAATATATTTACCTGTCTTAAAGTAATTTCAAAGTATGTATATATCCGGTGTAAAATCCATAATAATTGATATTAATTAATTAACTCATACCCGTAACTGAAAGCTATCTTCAGTTATTGTAGGTTTTGCAGAGTACAAAGGTGTACAATTTTTGTACTTAATAACAATAGAAATCAAAATTATTGAATTCTCCTGGCGATTTGATGTAGATTTTAGTTCTGTCTCTGAATAAAAGAAATTGACTCACCCACCCAAATGTATTCTCTATTTATACATTTGAGTCATACCACTTGGACCAAGAAAATAGTTATATTTACGATAGCTAATAGAAAAGGGTACAATTTACCGAAATCAACGAAGCATAAAGGGAAATTATTCTTGAGAAGGAGACCGATAGCTTGTAGGCAGCATATACAGAGCTGGATTTATGCATCTAGGCGCCCTGGGCGACTGATTTTCAGTTTTCTCATTTTCCCCTCCCCCTCACGCCTCCCGTCTTTTCCCTCTTCTCGTCTTCTCATCACGGCAAATGACTATCCTTCTTCCCCCCGCCATTTAATAATAATAACAACAACTTTAAATAATTATTTAACTGTGCTAACGTGGTTACGAGAAAACAAAAGGCAGATTTACAGAATTTGACCCTGCGGTATGTATCAGTCGGTATATCGTTCCACCCGTCAATACGTAGCTCTCTAAAAAAATAGCAACTTCAAACTTATAAAATGTCTAAAAATGGACAAAAGAGATACTACAAACTCACTCACTATGTTGAATATATGGATAGCTCTTTGAATTTAAAAATTTTTTTTTTTTTTTTTTTACTGATATATAAGACTGTTTGTTTAAACGCTATAAAAGCGCTTGACAGATTGGAGCACACATATCCATGGAGGACCAATCAGGATGAACTACAGCCTTGAAAGGTTGCTACCCCCCTCCCCCCCACACACACATAAAGGGGGTAAAACAGGATGTATGCAACTCGGAACCAACGAACAAGTTCAACAGGTTTGTGCGAGTTACAAGTCATTCACTGTCAGTCCACTCCGCATGATTAAAGTTTGGAATAATTTTTAATTGAATCAGAGACTTGTTTTAATCACGGCTGGAAATATCAGTATTCCTTACTTTAAGTTCAAGTTCGTCAGTTTTCACAATTCCATTCACACCTTTCAAGCTACGATCATGATCCCCAGCACACTTTCCAGCAATTGCCGTACCGTGTGTCCACGAGTCTCTTCAAGCCACTCTTGGGTAAAGAAAGCACAAAGTCGAAAATTTTCTGATCATTGATATACGTAAAACTGGAAAGGTTCGCCAGTTTGGGTCATCTGGCGATCCACTAGGTTCACATCATCACTTTACTAATAGGCTGGTCTGAAATTGTATCCTGTAGAGAAAAATAAGTCTTGAATCACTCAAACTAAAATAAAGTCACTATCAATCAAGTTATCTTCCTAATATTAAGAAAATTGCAGTGGCAAACAAATGTTAATTATCTTCATTACGAAAGAGTGTACGAAGAGAACATGTTTTCTACAGAAAGTAGTGAGAACAATCTCTGGGACATTTCATCTTGACTCGGGGTTTTCCTCAGTCACACCAGGAAAATACGAGGATGGTAATTTTACACTAATCCTCAGCAGACTTCTTTCCAGCATCCTACCCTACTCTATCCCAGCCTGAGCAAAAGATGAATAAATTAAAATTAAAATCATCTTCTTGAATATCACTTGTAAATGGGACTTAGCTCTGTAGGTTGACCTAAATAAAAGAGATCAAATTATTTTGGAAGAAGTGCCGATCGGAACGGATGTCAGTTTTTCTCTTATTTTGCCCAGCGGCCGCTTATCCTGGCAGAGGTTTTCCTAAGTCACATCCAGGAAATGCCGGTATGGTATCTACAAACTAGGACCTGGCCAACTACCTTCCAATAAATATCCTCTCTTCAATCAATCCCGGTCTGAGGAAGAGATTCCTAAAGTTTTCAAATAAATTCAGTTCCTCTTATTTTGCACGAAATAAGATAGCTATTCTTAAAATAGTAATATCTTCTATTCTAGGCAAGCATAAACGCAAAATTGTTGTTAGATAAAAATAGCTTGAATTAAACACCGTAACTACTAAACCATATTCGAAAATCCTGAATTAGAATACGTTAATGAGGTTGAGGTGTTATATAAACGCGAATTAACTGTACACCATCTATATAAAATACTTGTAAACAATTGCTCCATTTATACCCACAAAATGTACTACTTTGTGTTAAACACAGCCACCAAATAAATGGTAGGAAACAGGATAATGGGGGTCTGTGATAATTTTATGGAATTTGATTTTAATCAATTCCAGGGAACATTGTTACTAGGTTTCCAGAATTTTGTTCGCGGGAAGCAAATGTGCATTAAGGCATTTGTGGTCAAAACAGGGATTTGCGAGATCCCTACTAATTGATTAAACTGTTATTAAGGTACTAAACGAGCTATCTAGCTTCTAAGGACGGTACCTACAGTTTTTGATAAAGTAGGCTGCGAACCACTTCATTAAATGCATGTCGGTGAAAATTGAACCCGTGTGCACAAAAGTGAGCACACCTAACCTCTCAGCCACTCCGAGGTCATATCCCTAATGGAGTGTTACTCCCACCACATGAGGGAAATGTCGGTGGGCCAACGATGGGTCTTTTCTTGACATGAAACATCGGCTTAACGAAAGTGTGTTGCAGAAAGCCCAACGTTCTGCCCACCAGGGTTGGTCGATGTTGAGCCGTCAAATCTCCAGGTTCCACCTACCAAATCCCCAAACAATTTTTCAGTGAGTCAAAATAGGGCTCGGTTTTCAGTGGGATTGTTACTGGGAATCGTTGCTGACTATTGAAGTACATATTTAGTTGGACTTTATCCATTGTCCTCAGGATAATATATTAATCAATTTTCTTTTTTTAATTTTCCGTCTGTTTGCAGTGGGATCGAACCTGGAATCTTACGATTTGTAGCTCTTCATTCTAACCGCTACGCTATCGGGGCATCTTTTAAGTGATTAATATTTTACTGTTCCGTTTATGTAATGAGTACTTAATTTAATTAGAAGAGGCTGACAAGGCTTTTACACTTAACTC
>JAGDQP010030255.1:0-22739 GCA_022664845.1 Lepisma saccharinum | reverse complement strand
CCCTGTTATTTGATAGAACGTAGTCTATTTCGTTTTTGGTCCCATTTGGGCCTTTCCATGTCCACTTCCTCTGGGGCGGTTTCTTGAAAAATGTATTGGAAATGAACAGTCTGTTGGCTTCTGAGAATTCCACTAATTTCTCTCCTCTCTTGTTTCTTTTGCCAAATCCAAAGTTTCCCACTTTCGTGTCACTGCTCTGCTTGGTTCCTACTTTCGCATTGAAGTCTCCCATTACAATTTTGTAATGCGATTTGCTACTATCCAAAATCTTCTGAATCTCCTCGTATAGGTCTTCGACTTCCTCCTCCGGGTGCGAGGTTGTTGGAGCGTACACTTGTATAATTTCCATACTGTATCTCTTGTTAATTTTTATTACTATCCGTGCGATTCTATCTGAAATTCCTTCAATTTCTGTGATCCGTGACTTCAGGTCTTTATTAATTATAAAGCCAACGCCTGTCGCTTTTCCAGTTTCTGTTCCTTTGTAGTACAACGTGTGCCCTGACGGTAGTTCCAACTGTTCTTCATTCTTCCTCCACACTTCTGATAGTCCTATGATGTCCCACTTAATCCTCTTAAGTTCATTCTGCAGTTCTTCTAATTTGTCCTCTCCTGCAAGTGACTTACAGTTGAGGGTCGCCACGTATAGGTCCGTTCGAGTTGCCGTGTCGGTGTCCTGGCAGTCTACAGTCCAAACCCGGGCATTTTGACCCTCTGACTTCCTGCAGGACTGACCGCTGCCGTTGCCAGCTGCATTCCGTCCTCCGGGTAATGAGGGCCTCCGAGGCTGTTTCCTTGCTTGTACCATCATATGTAAAGAAAGGAGGGGTGCTGACATTTGACTCACCACGCTGTCAGCTAATGCGGGTTGGTGAGCAGCAACTCTCTAATATTAAAACATATTTATTCATTCATATTTTTACAAAAATCTGTAGTAAAAAATATATTTTAAAAAAAATACAAAGGAAGCAAATACAATGAAATTAACTTTATTTTTCATGTTCTCGTTTGCATGTTGAAAACAATGAATTTTAAACTATATTTCAACGAACATTTGATTTCGTTAATAGGGCGTTAATCTATGACATAGATTTCGCTTTATGTGTGTTTTCTAAGGCGACATATTACACTTATTGAGAAATACAAATGTAATAGTCTAGCAATGATCAAGGCGTTAAAGAAGAAAGACTGCACGTAAGAAAGAAAAAAGGAAAGTATTCTTTATTTTTATTTGTATATGATGGTGAACAACGCGTAGCTACTCTATTCTAGACTGCCTGTTAATACAGATACCGTAAAAGAGCAGCAAACTCACAACGTGGATCCATGGATGAGGGGATAAGACGACGAGCTATCAACGAGAAGTGCAGAACGTTCCTGTGTTCGAACCCGACAAGAACAACTAGGATTATTTACTGTTGGAAAATTAACACCGTAAATCATGATCAGAGCAACGGTTAACATGAAACTTACTGTGTGTATACCAAAAGACAGCATTCATGGTTTGTTTTGGCCAACTAAACCAGTTTCTCATAAAAGTTATAACCATGTACGGTCAATCAGTGGTGAAAATGTTATATCAATCTACGGCCCTCAAGCGAGGACAAACGCGTCCCCGTGCCGATGTTGGGTCGACCACCCATGGGCGCTGAAAAAGAGAATTCAATGAAGGTGGCTATCCGGCCGTCTTAGTTGTGCAGACGGCGTCAAACGCCTGGTGCCCGACTGTGACTGTCGGGAAATACTCGAGCTTGGGGCGGGAAATGGTCGGGCCGACGCCGGCCAAAATGAGCATTTTTCTGGAAGGTTTTTTGCTGCGTTTGGGGATGTCGGCCCGATGATCGGGAACCCTGACCGGCGTCGGCCCAGCGGATGGTCGGATGCCGGTCAATTCCGTCCCAAACTTCTGTTTACTTATTTTAGGGAGGTTAGTTGCGTCCCAACCACCTGTGGTTATAACTAATCAAGTTCACCAACACACACACACACACACACATACACACAAAATCAAGGTTGCAAGGTGTTACTGTTGGCAACACGCACTCACTATTCTGACTAAGAAGCAGTTCACGTAGAACAAAATACGTTCTATTGTTTGGAGAGTGTGCATGAGTCATATTGCCTCGTCGACAGATATTCAGTCAGTACTGGAGTATGGACGTGATGGGAGGAGAGAAGGGGGAGCCTCTTTTCGTAGTCGACGGCTACAAATTCAGATTTCACAAGAACTTGAAGGGAGATGTACAACGATGGGCATGCTGTGTGAAAACCTGTAAGTGTTACTTTAAAATTGATTCAAAAAGCAGTGTTATTGAGAATTTCCAGCAACATGATCATGACAAACCAGAAGATAAAGTGTTAAATAGGCAGAGACTGAGCAATAACTTGAAACGTAAAGCAGTAGAAGACATATCAGGTAAGCCATCGAAACTTTTGCATAGTGAACTTAAAACAAGGAGATGTATCTACTTTAACTATATCTGATGTAGAACTCATTAAGAGAAATATTAGAAGATCCCGGACTTCCGTTCACCCCAAAGTCCCTAAAAGTCGCGCAGAAACACATGTTGCACTGGAACACATGGACATAAAAACAAATACTGACGAGGACTTTCTAATGGTAAATGACAGTGAAAAAGGAATTGTTGGGTTCACAACATCGAGAAATTTAAGAGCGTTGAGTGAAGTTAATGCTGTGTATGTTGACGGGACTTTCAAAAGTTGTCCACAGTATTTCAGTCAAATATTTACCATTCATGGACTTGTTAATAAAATATACGTGCCTTTGTTTTTCTTTATACTGCCAAACAAACAAATTGAAAGCCACATAGAAATGTTTAGATGTATTATACGACAGTGTGAATTACGAGATTTGTTATTCTCCCCAGCAGAAATGTATATGGATTTTGAAAGAGGTATTCACACCGCCGCGAAACTAGTTTTTCCTTCGGTAAAAATCATAGGGTGTCGGTTCCACCTTGGACAGGCTTGGTGGAGGAAAATTCAAGAGTTAGGTTTGGCAAAAGAATTTAAAGAAAACTCCGAAAAAGGCAAGTTCCTGAAGTATTTCTTTGGCCTGCCCTTTTTACACCCAGAAGATGTAGACGACTGTTTCACTGATGATGTCATGGCCAGACAACCTGATGACGACAGAATTTCCATATTTACGGATTACATTCTTGATAACTATATTTCAGAAGAAGCTTTCTTTCCACCAGTTGTTTGGGCAACGTTCGATGCGAACACAAGTCGCACAACAAACAGCTGCGAGTCTTTCCACGCAAAGTTGAATTGGGTCTTTCTATGCTTCTCACCCATCTATCTACAATTTTGTCGATGCTTTGAAAGGAATACAGTGTGATGTGCACACCAAGCTCAGAAGCAGTGGCAGGAGGAGAACGAAGAAAATAGTGGAGAAAGAAATATTTCTAAGAGAGAAAATGCTGAAATTAACAAACAGCTCTATTTCTAGGTTTGACTTTGCGAAAGCTGTGTCATAGAGGCTGAAGAAAAATGGTTAGAAGTGAAAACTACAAGAATTTCAACGAAACTAACGCTAGTGAATCAAAACATTTCCTATTTGCATAAACACAAACAAAAAAATATGGGAGACTACGCAGTCAACCTCCTCGTGGTGTCTCATGACCTGTTGTTTATTTGTTGCATGCCACACTGCCATGGAAAACATTGGGACGCAATTGACCGGCTGTTTATTAGACGACTGATGCACTGCCTCCATACGAACGCGGGGACGCAATTGACCGGTTATTTTATCGGGTGAGGGACGCAACTAACCGCATTGTAATAACTTGGGACGCAACTGACCGACACTGGGATGGCCGACCTTGGGAACTTACTGGGAAAAGTACTAACAGTGTGCGAATGAATTAATTTTCCCGGGAGGATGGGTTGAAATATCGTTGATAAGAAAATAACGAGATTAATCTAATATTATACATTATACATGTGTATAATGCAGACTCAAGTGGGGGTTCTCCTCATCCCCCTATTAATTCGCACACTTAGTACTAACAAAACTCAAAAGTATCCTATTAGTTTACTTACAGTTAGGTATTTCATTTCTTTCTCTGTGAATTTTAAATGTAAATTATTATCATTGAAATACGTACATACAAGTAGCAAAAACTTTGGTTTTAGTTTTTCTCGAAACCGCCATTTTGAAAATGGGCCTTCCCCGCCCCCCAAGAACAACTCACAAAAGTAATGAATTAATTATTGTGGTGATAGAAACAGAAAGAAACATGTAATAATTACCCTTCTTACTGTCTTCATTAAAGAAAAGAATATAAGAAACTTTGAACTTATTTTATATGTTCACCACGAACATGTATAGCATGGAATATCTCAGCCCGTTGCAGCCGGAGAAGTAGGAAAACGCGTTGTATCGCTTATAACGAAAAGAACCGAACCTGATTTTCTAACCTAACCTAACCCTTGATTACAAATATCCTAGTAATAGATATGAACCTATAAAAGTATTTTTGGAAGAAAAATAATTTTCATCCTGCCGAGTTTCGAACCCAGGCCTCCTACGCACTAACCCGACACTGTATCCATGTAGCTACTGTATCAGGTTACAAATAGCGATTTTGATGTTTATTTACAAAGTTCGTGTGACGTATCATGCGCGTAAGTTGTACACTTGCCAGATATAGAGCTTGTTTGTTTTTTAAAAAAAAGCACGTTTAAAACGTTTATTTTGTTTAAAACAATAGTCTAAATATACCTATACAGTGTGTTGACCACAGCTAAACCACTTCAAGAGATTCCTAGCATGAAAGTAAGTAAAAAAAAGTATTGACCATCGAGGGTGTACAGATGTTTCGTTTTTGCGCTTTAGGTTGCCGAAAATGAACTCAATATCATTAACAGAGGAACTGAGGCGGCATGGTACCCTTAAAGAATTCAAACCTGATCTATCCAAAAATGCATATTCTAATAAAATTGTGCGATGCATGCGCAAGGTATTTATTCCCCGAAGGAACTAAGCTTTTACACTGGAATTTTGTTCTCAACTTATATTTAAAGAATATGTAATTTATTACTTTATACATACGTCATAAACCTAAGTCACCCCTTTAATTTTTAAAATCGCATATTCTAACGTGAAGTTAAACAGTAGTGGTGATAAGGTATGGCCTTGTTTCAATCCGTTGCGAATCTTGAAACTATCTGACATATTATTACCTATCCGTACACTGAGACACATCTTCCCTACTTGAACAGGTTTTTTTGTTTTTGTTTTCTTGAATTCTAAAACGAATAACTTTTCCCTTTTGATAGATAAGCTTTTTTAAAAATCAATGAATAGCTGGTCAACAGTCCCATTGTATTTTCATTCATTCTGCAAAACTGTCTCAAGGCGAAAATCTAGTCCAACGTGGATCTATTTCTTCTAAATCTGCATTGGTTTATTTCTTCATCTACGTATACACTTAGGCATGTTAACATAATGTTACTTAATACTTTGTAACAGGTTGGAAGCAACGAGATTCCTCGGTAATTATTACAGTCCGATTTATCGCCTTTTTTGTAAATCGGAACTATTATTGAGATTTTCCATTCCTTTGGAAGCTCCTCCTTTCTCCATATAGCACTTATCAATTTATGTAGTTCCTTGATTAGTGCCGTTCCTCCCGCTTGTATCAATTCGGCTGGAATATTGTCTATTCCTTGTAATTTCAAATTTTTAAATTTCTTTAGCGACATTTCGATCTTGATATAGCTACGTTGGGGAATCCACGGTTCTGCGGTATGGATTTCAAATTCCTCTGTTTGTTCCCCGTTGTGTACATTAAGAAGTCTGTGGAAATAACTTTTCCACACATCGACAATTTTAGTCGGATCTGCCTGAATATCTATCTCCACGTTCATTTCTAATCATTCCTAGCCTTGACGAGTTTACCCCTTTGAATAGATCTCCTATATGTTATTTATCTTGCCGTTTTCCGCTATCTCCTGAATCTTCTGCGTCAGATATTCTCGCCTTTTGTTTTTCAGAGAGCAGTAAAATGTAAGCTTACAAGAAGATGACTTGTGGGTTTGTCTAGAGAATATATTTAGTTCTTTTTCATATATGATGTAGATATATTAGAGTATTATTATGTAATGATATTCTTTAGATGATAGGTTTGTTCATAAAGCAATACTTACATGAAAGTGTGTTCAAAAAAAACTTTCAAAAAAACCTTTTTTGAAAGTTCTAATTCAAATGTTACTTGTGCAACTTAGAAAATATATTTTTCTAGTTTCGTTGTAAAATAAATTTTACTCAATACAACTGCAAAACTATTTAAAGTAGAAACAATTCTTCTAAGAAAGTTACAAATGAAATTCTACTTCTGTAAGTTAAACATTTTTCTATTTTTATTTCAATGGCTATAATAGGATATAAATGAAATGTCCGTCAATTATAAAAAACTTTTAAAGCAGAACAAGCTTTCTTCTTAGAAAGTTATTCATTGCAACTATAGGATACAATAAAAATTAGTTATTAAACTGATTAAACAACTTTTTGAAAGCTGGAGACGAAACTGTAATTATGTAAAGTACACAATATATTTTTGTGCTTAAGAAATTTTATTTAATCAAGTAATAAACATTTTAAACTAGTACATTTTCGTACATAGATGGAAAGATACAATCGAAATTTTACTTAAATAATTTACAAAATACAAAGTGAAAACTTCTGTTAAGTATAAAATATTTGCTTCTCTAATTTAAAGTTTCATCCTTGAAAAACTGTTTTAAATCTTGGAAGCGAAATTTTAGTTATGTAAATTACAAAATGTATTTTTCTTCAGTTATGAAATAAATTGTACTTAATTTATTAAATATTTAAAAAGTAGAATATTTTTTTCATTAAAAAGTTACAAATGAAATTCTACCTCGTTAATTTACAATCTACAAAGTGGAAACTAATGTTAGGAACAACATACTTACATTATTTCTCATTTTTAATGTTTCTTGAGCAGTATCAAGCGAAATTTTACTGAATTAACTTATAAAATATAAAGTGAAAACTTACATTAGGAATATTCTATTGCACTTCAACAAGGTGAAAGTGCTCTTGAAAAAGATTTTTAAAATTTAAGAAAATATTTTATTTAATTATTATGCATTATAAAGATTTCTTCCATATCTTAAATGTTAATACTGTAATGCTGTGTTATTATTATTATCCTTCTAAATTATGAGCAAAGTAACAGCTAGTGTCAACGTATTATTGTGTAAGTTAGGAAGCAGAATTTTCGATCATAATTGTAAAGTAGAATGTTTATTATTATTATTTCACATTTTCAATTTTCGTGAAATTAAACTGAAAATGAAGTGTGTAAACCTAAGAATAAAGCATTTTCCAAGAATTTTTATTTATATATATTTCACATTTTTAATGTTTTTATAAGCTCATGAATGTTAACTTTCAAAATATCATGCAAAGTTTAATTATGAATATTAAAACAATTTTCTATTGTTTATTGAATTATTTTATACTGGTAAAGTTTTCTTTACAATGTTCATATTAATATTAAAAATGTTCTTTCAATGATTTTCTTATAAGAAAAATGTAGCAATAAAACTGTTATATTCAAAGAGATGTTAATTTTCATTCAAATTTTGTTTTATAAAAGTCTGAGAATTTTTAACCTGTTCAGAATATTACATATTCTTCAAAGTTCAAAATAATTTTTACATAATATTAATATTTTTTATTTCTGCAAGTTGGATAGAAAATTTCTAAATATCAATAATCCTTAACTATAAAATTTAAAAGTTTTATCTTTCAATAGCATGTCAAAAGTTAATTTATACAATTTTGAAGTATTAATTTTAAAGGTAATATTCATTTTTTACTTTACATGTCCTCTTCTTATTATAGAAAAAAAGTTGACTTATTACAAGTTTGCAAATCAACAGTTCTTAATATTCCCAGAAACTTAATATTAATGTAAAGTTTAAAAGATTATTTATTTTCTAGTAGGTAGAAAAAAAGAAAATATTCATTCCTATTCACCTTTAATGTCCAAATAAATACTTTTCTCAAGTTTTAATAATTAATAAATAATTTTTTCTTAATTCAAACTTTATTTACTATGTTTTACAATGCAAATAGAAAAAATAAAATTTAATATTTTTTTAAGATTTTTAAAATTAACTTAAATTATACGAAGAAATTATTCCATTTAAAACAAAATTTTATTAGTAAATTATTTTAGTTACACTTTTTAACTTAATATTTTAACAAAATATTATGTGACATTTTCTACTCGATAAAATTTATGACTTAATATTTTCTACCTAAATATATTTCGTTTAAGTATAATATATTTTTTTAAGTTTCTGTTGATTTTTATTTTTATTAAATTATTTTTTTTATAAATTACTTATTCTGCTGTTTAATTAAATCTCTTATTTTTTAAAGGAACTTTCTCTGCTTCATTTATTTTAGCTAAACAACTTTTAGTGTAAAGTTATTTAATTTACTTCATCAAATTGGTTAAATTATTAAAATTAAGTGGAGCATATTTGAAAATTACTTTAGTTAAATAGAAGTTTAAGAAATACAAAGTACTTTTACTTAAATATTTACTCAACTTTAATTATGAAAGATTTATTACTTACAATTTTATCTGAATTTTTAATCAATTAATATTTCTGTAAGTTATTTTACTTTAAGCAAATTTTAATCACTGAAAGAATATTTTATTTAATTTACTTTTCACTTAAATAAAAAATCATATTTTTCAATTAAGGAATAAATTTCCATTTTCTAAAGTTGAAATAGTAAGTTCAATAATTTTGTTAACTTAAAATTGTATTTAAATTCTCTTCGCAAGGAAAAATATTAATTCTTACTCTCTTCTCTTCTAAGGCAATATCTTATTTATTTTCATTTCTTCGTAAATAAAAAAAATAAAAAACTATACAGTAATAAAAAATATTTAATACTCACGAAAGAAATTATGCATTAGGCTAAGTACTAAAACATAATTCCGAATTTTATTTTGAACATATCTTCCATAAGTTTCGAAGATTGCAACTTTCTCCAATACTGAAGTTGGAAACTCTTTTAACATGGTGCTAGCATTCACTTCGATAGTTATATGTGAAGTACAACACTTTACATTGACAATAAAATTTAATGAAATAAGCGAAAGACAATCATTTACATCTTTTACGTTCTTTAGTTGAAAGAACTTTTGAATCCATTGCAGTTTTTCAGTACCTTTATAAAAAATAGTGCATCAGCTTCGCAAAGTTGTTCACTTAATTTATAAATATGAATTTTTGCACTTTGTGTTGTAACCATTTAAATATCTCATGATAATCCATTGAAATTTTCGCTTAATCATTCACAATGTTTTGATAGCCTATTATTAATTCTGGAATTTCAGATGGAAGTTTTATCTTACAATGAAACAATAGAGTAGTATCACTTAAATTCCTGTATTAATACCAAACTCAGAAATTTTTTGAAAGAATTCAAAATCGTAAAAAGACAGAATTTTGAAATCTTGCAAGTCGATAATATACTCTCGTAAACAACCATTTTTGGCAAACAAAAACAATTTAGGTTTCTTAAGTTACAACGTTGTGAATGGCATTTTAGTTTATAGAATCATTTTTTTTTCATCTTCTTTGTTAAGGGAAGTTTCCGATTTCAGTATATTTATAAAATCGTTTAATAAAAGTTTCTTGTTACTAGTAATCCTTTTATTTCCATATCAAAAACTCTCAGTATTCATAGACTAGTAATGAGGATATACATTCTCATGCTTCAACTGTAGCAAACTAAAATTTACACAACTCTGTGATATATGAAGCTCATTAAGTAATCACTTTCTCACAGTACATTATACAATTTATAAAAATGAAATCATCTGATAACACGGGGAATGTTTCTCTTCATAAACATTCTTCATAGTGTGTAGTTCTACATGACATACCAGAATGTTAGCTTTCATTAAAGAAGATGTCAAACTTGTGAGATGGTTTATTTTATTATTATATTTCTTCTAGTTACTTATACAGTCATTACTACATGAGTGTATTACAAACTATATGTACTCTACGACTAGGCTCATGAAGTTAACTCCTTTCAAATTTTTGTTTAACTTACACATTCTGATAGGATTTTGATTCTGGTCTGGATATAATTTTGAACCCCCGGGCTTCCTATACATTCAACCTCTTATTGCTTAAGCTCAATAGATCAACATAGTTTCTATTGTGATAGGGAATGTGTTCTTTCAGCTGGGGGTAATCAGGTATGTGACCAAGCGTAAGATTACTACGAGGGGGTAGGGTAGTTCTTTGAGTTCTAATACTGTAAGTAGCGTTTTAAATGAAGTTGATCAAGTGAAAGAGGATATTATTTTACAACGGGGAAGAAGGCGCGATTACTTTGAAATTATAGGTGTACTCGTGCGCGGATTTGGTAATTTTCCTGTTAAAGGTAAGGAGATCTCCATACGTGCAAAAGCTGATGTCTCCAAAGTTACGGCACCTGAGTATGTTGGATCACAATCTTGGGTCGGATTTAGTTTTGAAAGCAGTAACGTATCCCAACTAGCTTTAACTAGTTATCATGAACTAAAATGGTTTACCTTTGATGTTACAGGGCGAATTTGTACAATTAGTCCTGAAAATGAATCAGTGTCTAATGAAGATACACTTTCACTTTTATGTGAGGGAAAAGTAAACAGAAATGATATGCTTGTCAAGTTCAATTTTTCATAGAGAAAAATCTGATTATGTGTTTTAGATTGATCAGTACTAGGTTATAAAAATTATAGATGAAGACAACAAAAGACAGTAGAAGGCAGCTTAACGTAATTCGTAAGTATACTTTTAACAAGTTCAAAATTTTAGTTTATACACAATTTTAATTATCTCTCATCTTCCGTGTCATACAATCACGTTCACTCAGTACCTGGTTCTGCATTAGCGTCTTTCTAAATTAATTTTGTCTTTATTTCATGCACTATAAGTAAATGTAAACTGCGAAGAAAAAAATGAAAAACTTCAAAACTATTACAATGTATGTTTCGAAAGATAAACATGAGAAATGTGATAGAAGTTCACAGCCTCCATTATCAATCTATACGTGCGTCTCCTCAAAGATCTTTGTTCATCTTCAGTTCGTGTAAGACAACAATCTCTCTCACAACTGCATACACTATAGAAACACTCAGCACGTAATAAAAGTCCATCGTTTTTATATTTCCCATTTTCGATAGCTTCTAAATACACTGATACTGTAATTCACACATCCACATAAATTTTCAGTTTCATTAGAACACACAGTGTTAGATGAAACTTCACTGTTCTGCATAACACTTTGTTTCCTCAGCACTAGAAGAACAATATCCTTCATCAGTATCTGAATTAAATTCTACCTCTAAGCTTGAGGTAGATATACTACGAAAAAATTGCGGGAGGTAAGTCACCATTTTTCAACAATGAGTTTTCAGTTTCCACCAAGCGGTGGTCTTCGTAGAAATGCATAATACTTTTAGTAGCATCCAATATCATGGCTAAAGCACAACTGTATAAATAATTAAGTTAAATAACTTACACGTCATGACCTACTTTCTAAGTAACAACATTCAGCTTGCTCCGTCATCACCTGCACAGTCCAATTTCAGTCAGCATCAGGAGGGATGCGAAACTACAAAAAGGCCACATTCTCAAACATAACAATGAGAGAAATGAAAATAACACCTGCGTGATCAACTTAAATGACCACATTGTGTCAATTACGAGGGACATTCAGAAAGTAATGCCTCCAAGCCCACTACATGGCTAGTAGTACTGCAAACATTCTGAACTGTTTATCATTATGCACTGGTGTTTAAGCTATAAAATGTCACTTGTTTCACCTTCCTATCTCTTCTCGTTCCAGAGTAATGGAGCAATACATGGCATCCAATGGTGAAGTCTGGTTGAAACAGGGGCTGTCATTGAATTTCTGACTGTGGAAGGTTGTGCGTCCAGCAACATTCGCTGTTTGACTACAGTTTACGGGCATGCATGTGTTGACGTCAGCACTGTACGGAGGTGGGCAAGGACTGTGAAAGAAAAAAACGCATCAAATCTCCATGATCAGCACCGAAATGGACGGCCTCTGATGACGATCATCAACATCAGGTGGACGAGTTGATTTGAGGCAATCGCAGGATCAAGCAACACGAAATCACAATAACGATCGCCATTTCCATTGGTTCAGTGAACCACATCTTTAAGAACCTTCTGCGTTACAAGAAGATGTGCGCTCGTTGGGTACCACGGCAACTGACGCCTGACATGAAAGAATCGAGGAAGAGAATCTGTCAGCAGCTGCTCTTGCGATATGAACATGAAGGTGACGACTTTCTTCGCAGAATTGTTACTGGCGACGAGTCGTGGACACACCATTACGACCCGGAAACTAAGCGTCAGTCGATGGAGTACCGCCACACTTCCTGTCCCTCGCCAAAAACTTTAAAGTTGTTCCACCATCTGGCAAAGTGTTGTTGACCCTCTTTTGGGATGGGGTCGTGCATACTGAATTACTGCGAAACGGTCAAATAATAAAATCAGATCGCTACGTTGACATCCTAAAGCGACTGCGGGCCCGATTGCAACGCACTCGCAAAGATAAATAGGCAAT
This sequence comes from Lepisma saccharinum, assembly GCA_022664845.1. Lineage (NCBI taxonomy): Eukaryota > Metazoa > Arthropoda > Insecta > Zygentoma > Lepismatidae > Lepisma > Lepisma saccharinum. Next base: position 10,066 of record JAGDQP010030255.1, on the reverse strand, counting down.
ACTGCAACCACGACAATGCTTGTCCGCACACAAGCCGCAAAACTCAGGAAGCACTGCAGCGCCTGAGGTTCACGGACATTCTGCCTCATCCTGCCAATAGTCCGGATCTTGCGCTCTGCGACTTTTGTTCTTCCCAAACTTAAGGATCACCTTATGGGCCAACGCTACAGTTGCGACGCCGCGGTGGGAAGCAGTTCGGCAATGGTGTCGCCAGCAGCCACCACAATTCTTCGCCGACGGCATGAAAAACCTTGTTTCGCGGTGGCGCAAGTGTGTTGCCAATAATGGGGACTATGTGAAAAAATGATGAAACAATTTGTAGCGGACCTTGCAAGCTCTCCACTGATATCCGTATTGGTGCTGTCAAATACAAGGAGGCATTACTTTCTGAATCACCCTCGTAACTTGAACACGCTCCAAGCATCAAAATAAGATTCCCACCCCTCCCTCCGAGCACTGTAAATATAAAACAACTTGTTGCCCCTCCTCCCGAGCATCTCAGGTGCAAAACAAGGAAAAACTACGCGTCAACTCATTTCAAACAAACTACTTGTTCCCTCCACCTGAGCAGTACAGTTGCGATACAACAAAAACCTCCGAGTCGTCCCATTGTCCATTTCATAAAAGGAAAATCTCTGTGAACACCTGCACAGTCAAATTTATAGAAAAGCCTTAGCTTGTAACATGTTCCTTAGCATCAAACAATATGTTCCCTCCTTCAAAGCACCACAGGTGGAAAAAGAGTAAACATTTCGCGTCGGCCCTTTGTTAAAGTATTAAAATGTCATTGAACTGGCGCCAATGTCAATCAAGCGGCAGACAAAGAAAAACTTGCTTCCTCATCCTGACCGCTACAAGTGCGATACAACTTATTCTATGTTGCTACACGTCAACTCATTGTCCATTTCAAAGAAAGAACTTGTTTTAACTTGCTACGCGTCGACTAATTTCAAAGAAACAAGTCTGCGCATGCGCAGATCCTAACCCTCGAGCACGAGAAAATTTAAACAAACAGAAGTTCCACAGCAGTCGTGGCAAGACCTTCTCTCCCAGACGAAGGGTGTGTGGCAACTATTATTTTTCCATTTTTGTTCAAACAAAATTTCTCTTTCAGAAGCTACATGATAAAGTGTGCAGCGATTGTGTTAGGAAAAGGCAACAGGTGTGTAGTATTGACTATGTCTGCGTCCACGGTTGTGCCTCAACAGCGACAACGACGGCAGCAAAAACTTCGGCTGTGTCAGCATCAACGCGTATGTTGCATCTGCGTTAGCGTGTCCATCGTTTTGCAGTCCGGCCACGAGAACGGCAGCGGCAACAGCAACAACGACTGCGGCCTACGCCATTTGTCTCCGTTCATAAGGAATGTGTGTTCAATTCCCGACATATCATTCCCCCCGAAATAAACTAAAAATGAATGAATAATTACTTCCTTACACCAATAAACATAAAAGTCCAAGTTACATAGATATATAAATGCATTACCTATAGGATATCTCCTAAAAAGGCATTTAATATCAAAATAATTCAATTCCTAGCTATACTACTCCGCATTTTATTAATTATCCATTAATATTCATCGAATTATAATAAAACGAAAGTTAAGATAACATGTAAACATCTAAAATGACCTTCTACTAGAGGGCTCTGTACCTCCAGTCCTCCCCCCACCTGACGCCAACAACCTCCAGGCTAGTTATCCACTAATACAAAAACCGGCTTAAAAACTGGAGATACTCTCACCTCTTCTACTGTCTGCTTGACATAAATATTTGTTGTCGGTCATTGTCCGCCTGTTTCTAAAGGAAACGTTTTTTCCCGTTTAGTATTCGCAATTAAAATACCTTTACATTGTATTCAATCTGGATTTTAACCGTTGCCTATCATAAATCCGTCCAGTCATTAACAAGGGGCAATAAAAAACTACCTCCTTTTGAATTTAGACTTTTATGACACCTCACGCCAATTTATCTATTTTGTTTACAAAGTTCTTTCGGATCTTCCAGCTTTACAGCAAAAACATGAAAGACCATGTCCCCCGGGGGACTGGTTTGACCGTGCGATAAAGAAGATAACGATTGGGGGAAAGATGTCTCGTTTCCACTTATAAAATATTTCCGACTGTTTCTTGCAAAGGTTGGTTCTGTAAGCGAGTGCTTTGAATGAAGTCAGAGGTATGTTCTTCTGCAGATTCTAAGAAAAACGAAATAACTAGGTATTCTCAAACAAAAGTTTCTCTCACTAACAACAAATAGAATTTCAAACTGTTGTAATTGTTTCCACTTCTTTCATTAAGGGAATATAGCAGGAAAGTGAATTTCTGTACAGAATAAATTTCAAGTTTTCACATTAGTCTTTCAGTAAAAGTTTGTATCTTCATATAAAGGTCAATCGACTAACAATTGTGTTCACGTTTAAGACAAATCGAAGTTGTATATGTTAAGTTGTGCGTCTGACACTACGAGTGTAACTTCAATCGGCGAATGCGATTGCAAATCAAATTGTAGAATTACATTCATGTTAGGTAATTTAATATGTTCGTTAAATAAAATAACAATTTCATGTATTATCATCCTCTGCTACCATTTACTGTACAAACTCATAGGAAATGGTACGAACGTTTTCCTATTTTACTTTCTAACTAAAGTTAGTGATTTTTATTTATAAAATTTAATGTAAATGGCAACACTAAAATAGTAAGGATTGTGGTAAGCGAGTTATAATAACACCTTATAATTTTAAAAGTTTTACATGAGTTGGCAACCTGTATTTTCGGACGATTTGTACCTATCATACTACTAAGGGCGGCCTACAGAACAGTCCTTATTTTCTGGAATATTTTCTATTCTCTCTTCTCTGCTCATTATGTCTTCCCATTCCTTTTTTATACTCAAGCCACCATCCAGTTCATCATTTTATCTCCCACTTTCTTTATTCTCCTCGCTTCTATTCACTTCCTACCTAACATCTTCTACTCTTCTTCTAGTATCTACACCCATTCCCAGTCTATCTCATGCACCTCTTCCTCTATACGTTTCTGTTCCCTTTTAGTCTGACGTCATCCTTGTGTTGTTTCAGCCTTTCTGTAATTTATTTTTCGTCTCTTCTATATACACTGCCTCCCAGTTCATAGACGGAGCTCTGCACACCACTCATCTTTGTTCTTCTTTATTGTTTGTTCTTGTTTCTCAGTAAGTTGAAGATCCTCTTTCCTATAGGTTATCAACCTCACTTTTCTCAACAGTTGTTTGATTTTGTCGGTAATTCTCCTTAACTGTGTATCTCAAATTACTTTTTCTTTTAATTTTCTTTTCCTTCTCCTTCCTTTTTTTCTTTTTATGTAATTTTTCTTTACTTATCATTCTTTGGTCATTCTGTCATCCTTAAAGGAATTTGGATACAGTAAGAATTACAGAGGAATGATCAGAAAGAGAAAATTGAATGAAAAAGAAAAGAAGCGAGAAGGAAAAAACTGTAAGAAGAAAAAAAAAGGTTTGGGATAAAAATGGGGGAAGAATTACCGAGAAAAATGGAGCGGCTGTTGAGAACGGCAGTAGTGAAAATCTATAGGAAAGGAGGGAACATGGTCTTCAACTTAGTTAGAAACAAGAAGAAAGGTGATATAAAGAAGAAGAACAAAGATGAGTGGTGTATAGGATTCCATGTATGAACTGGGAGGCAATGTATATAGAAGATACGAAAAATAAATTACAAGAAATGCTGAAACAACACAAGGATGATGTCAGACTAAAAAGGAACAGAAATGCTATTTACAAACACGTACAGAAAGAGGCGCATGAGATAGACTGGGAATGGACGGAGATACTAGAACAAGAGGAAAAGATGTTGCTTAGGAAGTGGAAACAAGAGAGGAGAATCAGGGAAATCGGAGATAAAGCGATGAATTGGAATGGTGGGTTGAGTATAAATGAGGAATAGGAAGACACACTGAGCAGAGAAATAAGGAGAACATATTCCAGAAAATAGGGACTGTTCTGTAGCCCATTCTTTAAAAAAATATTTATTTATTTATTGTTAAAATTCCTTTTTATTGTTTATTTATTTTACTTTCTTTATTTAGTTATTTATTTTATCCTTATTTATTTAATTTTTTTACGCCTCGATTCAGTCTCCTTTTTATGTAGTATTTTTGTTTTAAAGTGTTCTAGTTGACTTGAGACGTGGCCGGTGAGCGACGAACCGTGATTGGTTGAAAGAAAACTGTTTAGTTCCGGAAAGTAAACGATCTCTGGGACGTAATTGGCGGAAGCAGTAGAAATAATTTCTTGACCTTCTAGTGCTTATTATGAACTGATATTGTTGATTAGTGTTTCGTTTGAAGAAGGCGCTGAAGAACACAGAAACTGTAACGCTCACTGTGTGTTTTCTAATAAAGTCAAGTGTATAAGCCTTGTTAGCCTGTTCTAATTAACTTTGGTATGGATGCACTGTCTCAACTCTCAATATAGTTACTATATATGCAGTAGAAAAACTTAAACTCATGTTCCAATTGGCTACTCAATTACTCATGCATATCAAAAGCAAATATGCGGCTAGCGTGTATGAAAAGCCGACCTAACACTACAATCAATGTTTCTATGAGAATGGTGATGTTTTACAAAATGATAAACCAAAGTCAACTTTAATGTGGTTTGAATATACATTCGTATAATTATGTGGAGTTGAAGAAGTGGAATTAGAAAAGTTTGTAAATTTGAATTTGAAGCCACGTCTTCCGCATTCGCTTTATGTTTAATTGTTTTCATGTATTTGTTTATGTCACCTTTTCCACGATTGGTCATATATCTATATCACTGCTACAATACGTGCAAATGGTGTAATTTTGTCCATTTGGGCTCCTCCAGAGCCATCTTTAGTTACACAGTGAGTAAACTAAAGATAGCCATGGATCCTCTCATTTCATAGGTGTACATTGGGACCCGACCTTTCTCAATCTCAACCTCGCGATGAAACTTCAACCTCGACTTCACTCAACCTCGCGATGAAACTTCAACCTCGACCGCGCGATCGAAATTCAAACTTGATCTCACTCAACCTCAACCTTGCGATCGACCATCAACTTCAGCCTCACTCAACCATGACCTCACGTTTTGAGGTCGAGGTTGGACTTCACAAGGTCCGTTCTCGCGAAATTAAACAATGAAATGAACATCTACTGTGTAAGACATGTCTATGGGACATTTGTCAAAACAAATGCTAGATTACTAGTGCCACCAGGGACGTAGCAATGGAGGGGGAGAGAATTTCCCCTTCCCGTAAGCTTGCGGAGTTGGCAAATTCAGGATAGCTATATATTACAGTTTCTAGTCCATTACGATTATATGAGTCCCCAAACATTCATGTTCCACGCGAGGTTCGAACCCATGACCTTGTGGATGATAGACAAGCGTTCAAGTTCATACGACAAACGAAGTATGCATAATTTGGTTCAACTCATGTATATAGTTATAATATATTGTCGTATAACAAAGTAATGCTCTAATAAATTTCTGTATGGCATTAAATTCTTGTTCAGTATTCCATCTATCACCACTAAATTGAATTGTACGCTACTGTATATCTTTTTTTGTATGTTGCCTCTTCTATGATGTAACATTCATCTAAAAAAACATGTTATATTTCAAGTTATCTCAAAAGCTCACAGGAACTGCATTTCTATATCGCGTATGAAGAAGACAAAAGGTTGCGTATTTTGGTGCTTTAGATTGTAAATAAATCATATTGAAAATAAGAAACGTCCGTAAGGGTGTCGTTAATTCCCATTATTACTTCTTTCCTAGAGATTTGTAACTCTATCACGTATCACATTATGCACAGCGACGTAAGTTGGGTGCAAATACAATACGATCCATTGTTACTATCACATATTTTTATATATATTTTTTTAAAATCATATTTTATTTTCAACCGCAATGACGTTGCGTTTGACTGGTTGTAAACACTTTAGGATTTGGATTACAAAACATCAGCTTAGGGTAAGGAAAAAATTATACGAACACCAAAATAACTCGAAAAAAGTAAAAAAAAAAAAAAAAAATGTTTATGCATGACTAAAAAGAAAAGCATAGGGCGCGAAAATTGAAGAATTTATAAAGTGACGGTATATGAAGGCGCTGCATGCTTTTATTTTTAGTCATGCAAAAATAAAATTATTTTTGACGTTTTAGTACGAAATTGTTGAAGAATGGAATGTTTTTAAAATTATTATTTTTTTCTTCTTCTCTAAACAAATAATTATTTAATGCTTCTGGTTCGTAGTAACGTAATATCTAGGGAATAAAATGTTTGCCATGGTAAAAGATCACATTCGCACTCGCTTGTTGAGTTGTTTAGCGCGCTACTAATTGCGTCACCGCGACGCCTTGTCGATTCGGTGCATGAAGTAGTAATGGTAAAGTGCCTATATTCAGTCATTCACTCGACCTCACCATCGAACTTCAACCTCGACCTGACGTTTTGAGGTCAACGTCAAATGAGGTTCAACACATCTGCCTCTCACACAATGAGAGAACATTGACTTATGCTTTGGCATACGCATATTATCATAAACATACAATTATCGCTGATCAAGTAAGGGGATGAAAACTGCACACACCTGCTAAAAGCTGTAGATGCGTAGCAAAGTATTTCCAAGGGCTGACCATGCACTTGCCCCTAAAAACAATACTAGACTGATCGAAGCCATTAAAAGTTTAATGAATACATAAAGCCAGTGAGTGGAGGGGATAGTCACTCGTTTACTTCCAGTTTAAAACAAAATGGACCAAATTTTCAGTTCTAACTGCGTTTTTTTACGTTTGTTATCGCTGTGCGGCTCGTACTTTATTTATGTCTTAATTCTTGCACAAAAAAATGCTATTATATTTACAGCATGTGCTATTATATGCACAGTCCGGTACGTGCATAACTCAAGAATTAAGTTAGGATAAACAAATAAATAAAAAAAGAAGAGGGCGCACAGCGATAACAAGTGTAAAAAATGAAGTTGGAACTGAAAATGTTGTCCTTATTCGTTTAAACTGGAAGTGGGCGGTCGAGGATAAAACTTCACTCTTGCGTCTATCTTTGGATACTACTCGATCACTCCAGTATCATCACGTAGGTTTCGATGAGACTAAATGACTTCAAAACACGAAAACCTGTCAGGTTGGCTAGCGCGGTGATTGAACCCGTAGACGATAAAACTCGCTCGTTCCTTTTCTTGAAGGGTGGGGTGGGGGTGGAAGAGAAATAATTCTGTTTTCTCGCTTATAATCTGTGTCAACCGTAGCTCTAACATGATCTGTATAAAATTCGGGAAATCGAGCAATTAGATCTATTAAAAGTAAAAAACAAAATTGCTCGATTTCATGGGCTACTTTGATCTAGCCTATTATTTTTTTTAAGCCTCGATCGGAGTGTTTTTTTTTCTTGTTTTTGTTTTTTACATTAATTATTCACAATTGAGTACAGGAAAATAATTAACCTTCACGGACCAAAGTTTGTTTTGTTCTTCGTTAATGGGTACAATTACTTTTAAAGAAAGGTTAGTTGTACCGGTAAGTGCAGGATTGTTTGCAGACATTTTTGGGACATTATTCTGTCCCAAAAGTGTTTGCACACAACTCAAAGGATACTAGTAGGCCTAGTTCATATGTGTGGTCTTAGTGCCATGAAGTCCGATCATGTGCCAGGACTGGATTGCCATAAGGCAATCTTTGCCAACTCCCACATTTTAGTACAGGTGTTTCTTGCGATCCGATGAACTGTGTGTAACTTGGAAGGCCTGTTAGGGCGTGCGTGCGGTTCCATAGTCTGGTGGCAACAACATCGGATTGGTGTGGCACTGGTCCTCGAATAGAATCCCACCCATGGCAACGTTTTCACTTTTTTTTTAAAGTAACTTAGTTTGTTTCCCTTTAATGTCCTGTCAAGGTTGTGTCAACTTTGGTATGTAAACTTTACTGCTTGTAACCTGGCTTGGTTTGTTAAGCTTGCAATAAGCTGTCGCATAGTGGTAAGCTTGATTCTCTTCTGAGACAGGTCAAACTCACTATCTTTTACTTTCACAAACACCTCTCCGGGTTTTTTGGTACATCCCGAGGGTGTAGAGACCAGAGTTGAAACGGGTTACAGGGTCAATTTTTTGTGACCCGGCTTCGGACCCGGCCTGACCCGATAAATCGGAGAACAAAGCAGAGTTTTTTTTTAAATAATTTCCTTGCGTTTAAAAGTGTTTCTTATAGGGTTGACCAGGGCTGGAGATGTTACCCCCAGGAGCACGAAAAATACGATGCCAAAATTCAAATTAATCATAATTTCGGACCGAGTAGCTGGGTCACCAAAAGTGACCCCATTTCAGCTCTGCTGAAAGTGGAAACTATGTTTCAATATTTCCATACATTATTAATTCTCAAGAACTTTTCGCAGGGGGGGGGGGATATTTTTCGCGATCTGAGGGTAGGGTTCCCAACTATGGGAAATAGAATTACCGGCACAGCTAACTAGCTATGAGGGGTTGCATAAACCCACAGGGGATAGAAACAGACCCAAAAAAAAGCACAGAAGAATAGAAGTGCAACTTCTTGTGCAGAAAAAAGACGTAGTCGAAAATCAGGATTCGTGAACAATACCTAAAACACCACTTCCCACTTTAATATGATGTATTTTCCCAGATAAAATATAATATCAAGTAAACCACAATACCAGCAACGCAAAGAAAATAATTAGAGCCATATATATAATGTAGGCTACCTAAAAAATTATTACCAGAAAATTTAATAAAAATTGGGGGGAATACTTAACATAAATTGTGCAGAGGGATAGCAAAGAAATTAATCCGCTTCTTTTTCTCAAACAGGACAAATAAAAATAAAACATCCAACAGACCGGGAAAAGGGTGAGTGGCAAATTTGAACTGGAAACTCGGATTCCAGATCTGACTATCGTCTCTGGCAGAGATTATCATAATTCATAAATAAAAGAGCGGTCATATGTTAGGTCGGTGAGACTTCTGTATCGGCCACATATTTTAATCACAAAATTTTACAATTTTTAGCCCTACCGGTGAAAAACCGGCTCGGCATCCCTACCCGTGAATAATAAAAAGGGAAATTATAAGTTTTTACGAAAGAAGTTAAGAAATGTTTAATGCGCTATCCTTCTCCAGCATAGTTTAGTATTTCAGTTCTGACAGTTATATAAAAGCACTATCTATAGGGTAATATTTTATATCACGTGCTATTGTTCTAGATGTATATATATACAGGGGTTGGACAAAAAAATCTAAAACGTTTGAAAAAGTGTGAAAATCATACCTAGTATGGGGCCTCCTTTTTGCGTCCGAAACAGCTTGGATCCGACGTGGAATGGACGTATACAGCTCCTGAATCGTGGTGTGTGGAATGTTGTACCATTCTTCCTCCAAAACATGCTCCAGTTCCTTAAGGGATGATGGTGGAGGGTAATGAGACCGAACACGCCTTTCTAACACAGACCACAATGGCTCAATGATGTTCAGATCTGATGATTGTGGGACCCAGGGGAGGTGTGATAGCTCCTGGTCATGCTCCTCAAACCATGATTGCACCGTTTTTGCAGCGTGACAGGGTTCCAAATCATCTTGGTAGATGCCATCACCATCCGGGAACAATTTGTGGGCCATGGGTAGAACCTGGTCCCCCAAAATGGCCTCATACGCCTTAGCATTCATCATTCCACGCAGGGCTATGATGGGACCTGCAGAAAACCACAATATCACTGCCCATACTGTAACAGAACCACCCCCATGCTTTACAGTTGGGCGCAGACAGTCTGGATCATAGGCCTGCGACGGTGTTCTCCATACGTAAACACGACCGGTTGTTGGAAACAAGGTGTAGGTCGATTCATCGGAATACATTACGTGTTTCCACTGATCAAGCGTCCATTCCTTGTGGTCCTTGCACCACTGGATACGCCGCTTCGCATTTACTGCTGTGACCAGAGGTTTGGAGATCGCGGCCCTGCCATGAATTTTCATTTTATGAAGTTCCCGTCGCACTGTTTTTGATGAAACCGGGTTCTG
>JAGDQP010030254.1:0-22739 GCA_022664845.1 Lepisma saccharinum | reverse complement strand
GAGTTTCGAGCAGAAAGCACTAGAATCAGCACCATTAAAACCATCATGTTTTTACAGATACGTCGATGATACATTTGTCATTTGGCCACATGGTAGAAATGCGCTACAGTCGTTCCTTGAATTTCTCAACAATCAACACAGCAACATTAAGTTCACCATGGAAACAGAAACTGAGGGTTGCATACCATTTCTAGACATCCTTATTCGTCGCAAGCCTGATGGAAGTCTGGGCCACAGTGTTTATAGGAAACCTACCCATACCGACCTTTATCTTAATGGAAACAGTTTTCACCATAAATCGCAGCGCAATACAGTCATCAGCACACTTGCACTTAGAGCAAAAGCCATCTCAGACCAAGAAAGCCTCCCTAGTGAACTGGAACATCTCAAGAAGACCTTACTGCAGAATGGATACAAGAAAGATGACATTCGTTTGGCCCTAAAAAGGACCTTTTCCAGCAAGAAGACCACCCCAGAAACTGAAGATCCAGTCAATATTGCAGTCCTGCCCTACACTGGTAAACTTTCTGGAAAGCTTGCAAGAATCCTGAGGAGACACAACATCAAAACCATTCACAGACCGCCGTCAAAAATCAGAAACTTACTTCGTCCAGTTAAAGACGACTTGGGTCTTAAGACACCAGGAGTATACTGCATTCCTTGTGAATGCGGAAAAACATACATAGGACAAACAGGACGAACAGTAGAACATCGATGCAAGGAGCAAGAAAGATACATCAAGCTATTTTATCCGGAGAAATCAGGCCTGGCAGAACACAGCATAACAGAAGGACATAGAATTTTATTTTCTAACACTAAAATTATCTCAAAGAGCTCCAGTTACTGGGATAGGATTATAAAAGAATCTCTTGCCATACTACAAGAACCTAATAATGTCAACAGAGATACAGGATTTCAACTTAGTCAGACTTGGACACCAGTCATAAAGAAAGCATACATGAAAACGACCAATCAGCGTCAAGCTATAGGCCAACGAATCAGAGACACGGATTCTTAAGCTCCGCCCCCTATCGTTACTATATATAGTACACCTGAACTGGTCTCAGTACACTTGCCCTGAAGATGAGAACAATGTCTGTTCTTGAAACGTCGGCTCTATCGTCGGACTTCACCTGGCTGATATCCCGAGAACATCTCTATTGTATTGTATTTGTCCTGAAATTACTAAAATAAACTTTAATTTTTGTCCAATAAACCATTTTGTTAGTATATATCTGTATTTTGTAGGTGCTTATAACACGAAAAAAAAAAGTAAATCTGGTTTATCCAGAACGGGTCTGGTCCTATCGAGTCTGAATAAACTAGGTTTTTGTATATATTATTGTGGAGTTTTCAGTTTTTCAAAGTATCTGTTTTATTATCCTTTCGCGATGAGCATCATTATATCTCTCAAAAGATTGTATTTTAAAACTGCGTTCACTTAATTCATCTTTGTGTTCATATTGATCAGGTTTACTCCGTAAAAATGCGTTGTTTTATTGATGAACAACGTCGTCTTCCTAATCATTATCATTGGTCTGTCGAGAGCGACAGTCCTTCAGGGCAAGTTTGTAAATTCGACATGGCTTATAGTGCAAACAACCATTGAACGTGGGCATAAAGTTTTTCAATGCGTTGCGTTTATTCAATGCTTAATTGTTGAGGGTCACAGTTGAACAGAAATTTCAATAGTTTACTATAGCTGTTGTGTATATATCTGGTGTAGTAAAAAGTAATCCATTATTTTTGCATGACATTGAAGGCTTGACTTACCATAGTTAGAATGATCCGATTTAGGTCACATATGCGCCGTTTTGTTTGATAACGTGTTGCCATTTGGAAGGTAATATCATGATGCCTCTCTCATAGAAGCCCTTGTCCCTATTGGCAAAAAATTGAGACAGTCGATTTTCACAAGCCTCTCTTGAAGCGAATTTTTCACCAGCAAACGTGTTCGCCATGGACAGGAACAGATGGTAATCACTCGGTGCCAGGTCCGGACTATAAGGTGGATGCATAAGAACCTCCCAACCAAGCTCCCGGAGCTTCTGGCGAGTCACTATCGATGTGTGTGGCCTGGCGTTGTCCTGGTGGAACACAATGCCTCTCCTATTGGCCAAAGCTGGGCGCTTCTGGGCGATTGCTGCCTTCAGACGGTCCAATTGTTGACAGTATAGTTCCGAGTTAAGGGTTTGGCCGTAGGGGAGCAGCTCATAGTAGATAATTCCCTGCCAATCCCACCAAACACACAGCAAAACCTTCCTGGCTTGGGCACCGTTTGCGCCGGCGCACCGCGCTTCGACCACGACCGTTTTCGCGTGACGTTGTCGTAAGTGATCCACTTTTCATCACCAGTCACCAACCGCTTCAGAAATGGGTCGCTTTTGTTGCGATTCAGCAGCGATTCGCAGATGGAAATTCGGTCCATGAGGTTTTTTTGCGTTAACTCGTGTGAAAAAAAAAAAAAAAAAAAAAAAAAAAAAAAAAAAAAAAAAAAAAAATGTTTTGTGCAATGTTTAGCTCTTGGGCAATCGAAACAGTGCTTACATGACGGTCGGACGCGACAATGTCCATGATTTTATCGACATTTTCGACACTTGGCCTTCCAGTGCGTGGTACATCTTTGACGTCAAAATTACCGGAACGGAATCGACGAAACCAAAAAAAGGCGACATTCGCACGAACAGAATCAGGACCATAAACACTATTCACATTTGCAGCCGCCTGGCTTGCGTTTTCGCCTTTATCGAAGAAAAACTGTAAAATATAGCGTATTTTCTCTTTGCTAGTGTCCATTTTGACGCGCGCTCACACAACACTGAGTCAACTCATCACAACTATCTGAACAGTGTTTGTAGTACGCAATCTCATCGTTTGAACGCCATCTCGTTGAACCCGATCGGACTTATACAACGCGAGATACAGATCACTGAAGCCATCTATTGGCAAAATAATGGATTACTTTTTACTACACTAGATATACCAGCTTACTCGCCTGAGCTTGAGATGCCTGATGGCCGTAAATAAATTCTACTAAGTTCCGTGGTAACTTTTTTAGTTATTCATTCAGTTATTATTGTTTCAATTAACACCAATATAGTAATACTCCAAGAATTATCTGTAAAACGATCAATAAGCAACCTGTTTTCAGTATTTCGTAATTAGTGTGTTAATCATATACTCAGTGTACTCGTGTGTCCTATCATTATATGTAACAGGAACTGTTAAAATCTTTTGGTAATAAAGGCAAACGCATCTAAACATACCTACATAGTTGCCAAACAACGGCGTCTCGCTACACATTACGTCTTTCCTTCGAGTTTCAAACGGTGTATATTGTTCTTATGTGAATGAAAACTTGTCAAATATCCTCTAAAGTGTGAGTATGTTTTGGCCTTTGTTATCTTTAAAGAAATCTTAATTGTTGGAAGAATCACTTGCTCATGAATTATAACATCAATAGCCTTTTATTGTAAATGCATATGATATTTGTTTCTTTCAGAATTCCAACATATATGCAGAGAAAAAAGAAACTACTGTTAGCTTACTGCCTTCCAAACATGACATAATTTCTTGCTTGGCTGTAGGAGGGAGGTGGATTACTTCCAAAGCAAATCTTCAGGTATGTAAGTTACCGTATTTTCCCCAAATGTAAAAAACATTCTTTATGCAGTTGGTAGTCTCCAAAAACCTAGAATCGTTGTCGTACTAGGTTTCATTATGCGAAAATTTAACTTTTATTTCTTTATTCTGTGTGTGCCTTCTGCGCATAAGATTGTGGGGGAAAAACTCGTGAGATATAGCTACAGTATTTGAGTGAAACTTTAAGGTATGTGAAATTTGTGAGGAAAAAAAAATAATATGTGTGTGACGAATGAAAACAAACAACTGATTTCTTTGATAATAAATCAGTTAGTACTTTGATTTTCTACCTAAGGGATCGTTCATTATTATGTATAAGCACACTTTTAGTAATTTTAGAGCCCCTTCCCTTGTGCTTCTTGTCGTTTTTAGTAATTAAAAAAAAAATGTTTAAATCTACAGTAATATGTTTTTAAGGGAATCTTACCTAAATATTGCTATGATCCTCTCTCCCCATGACCAAATAAATAAGCAACTCCTTAAATGCTTACATAGTGCTTGAACGATCCGTAGTGATATCTATCCTAGAATTTAATGTATGTAAGGAAAGTGCGTGCATACCTCGGCAACATTTTATATTAATACTTGTTAGTTCATTTTTTTTTTAATATTTAAATTTTTCTTATTTTATTGATTTACTTCACATAGCAAGCAAACATGATTCCATGTATAGTTTAATATCCTCAGATAGTGAGACAGCATTGGCCTGCTATCTACTTATCGTTAAAATTTGTCAGTCGATGGCGACGTGACATGGTAAGTAAGTATCGAGAAGGAGAGGTATAGCATTCGCTAGTCGCCAGCATCTCCCTTCTCTCCCCGTGAACCTCCTGTGGCTCTTAATTAAATTTTTACTGTATAATGTGTACTTCATCTTCGCTTGAGCAAGTCCTGGTACAGCTTTCTGCAATGAACTTGGAAGATTGGATCAACCTAGGCGTTGCTGCAGGACTGAAAAAGTTTCTTATCTCCGAGCGGGAGATTTGAAACGGAATCTTGTAGCTTGAAGCCCCACACATCTTACCAATGAAATCAGAATGCCACTTAAAATTTTCTACCAAAATGTGGTAGCAGTCGTCTTACGGTTGCGAATAGCGGGATGTCTCAAGTATAGATAACCATAAAATTGTCATATTGAATAAATTAAAATTGATTACTATGATTCACTCAGCATTATTTGTAGAAAATAATTAAAGTTTTCATTCAATGACTTCACAGCATAAGCAAAACAAAGCTAATAGACGGAGCGGAAAACGAGTATAAATAGAACGTGTTTTTATTTTTATTTTGACACAGCTACACGCAGTATAGGTATGTCGAGGAGGTCAAGTACCACTCACCAAATTGTTAAACTGTAATGAAGTTGATTAAAATGCAACTGACAATTTAATAACACTTCAAATACCGAGTATCCCAAGAGTTACGCAACCTGCTTTTCTTTTTTTTTTTTTTTCATAGTATGTAAGTAAGTATAGTCAGGCGCGTTGTAAAAATGTTGCCAGAGTCGGAGTTTTTTCTTCTTCTTTCTTTTGCAAACTCTGTGTATTTTCCCATAAAGCCCATTTATGTAGCTGGTTGCAACATTTCTCGGTGCAGCTAGGCAGTCTGCATGACTGGCTGCTTATCGAATATGACAAAGAAGCTCCGAATCTGAAAGCTTTCAATCTTTCTACAGGAGTATTAGTAGTGTATTCCGAAAATTTAGGATTCTTTTTTTTTTCAATACAGTAGAATGGACTCTGGCAACACTTGATGGGAAATTACATTGGGAGATGTAGTTTTACCTCTATCTACCTTAACGTATCATTTTCAGCGAGAAGGAACAAGGTCGAAAATATCCAGAGAAATTTGTTCACTTTAACTACACCCGGAAACCCTGAATTTTGAATATATCAGTTCCTTTCATTACATGAAAATAGTGATGGAAGGAGATTTTATTTTGAATTTTTTCCCAGGGTTGCTGGGTGTAGTCAAGTTGTCAAAATTTCTGGACATTTTTGACGTTGTTTTATTTTGGTTTAAATTACACAGTAAGGTAGAACGCATTTCCTAGTGTTACTCCCAATGAACAGTGTTGCCGGTGTCCATTCTAATACTAGAAAAAAGCTACATTTTCGGAATACACCAAACTGGTAAACTTTCAGATTGGGAGTTTCTTTGTCATGTTCGATGAGCCTCCATGCAAATCGCTAGTGACACCGAGAAATATTGCTACCATCCAAATAAATGGGTTTTGTGTGGAAAGATACACAGTTTTCTATTTTTTTAAAATCGACTCTGGTAACTTTTTTTATTATTATTATTTTACAACCGTACCTGAATGATGCTTGATGTTTCATTGGTTAATGTCTTAAAGATTTTTCAATGCTATATTTCAGTACAAATACGATATGTCTCAGTGTGTTTTAATAATTTCGTACTCTGAAAAATTGGGTTGCGTAACGTTGAGATACTCGGTATATGTAGACAGTTTATATTGTACAGTATTTCGAAATAACTTCAAATGCAGGTGGTGGTTTGGATTTTTGCTAGCTGAGGCCTGTTTTGATTGTTTTCGCCTATCGACAAGTATCAAAATTTGCGATGGTAAGCCGTTAGCTGTTGGCAACGCTTTGCGCGTAACGGAGATAATAGACTAATTTTTGTGCTTGCGTATAAACTAAGAATGCACATTACATACAAGTTAATACGATATGTAGATGTAGATAATCAAATGTGTAATACGTAAAACATAAGTAAAACGAAATTAATAAACAATTTAATATCTCTCTTAATTGTTTAAAAGAAAAGTAAAATCGTCCTTTCTAAGACAAAAAATTTAATGTATTATTACGTAATTTAACCTGTAAGCTTACTGCAGCTGATAAACATTGTCGTTCTAGCATCATAAGAAAATGTGTGTGAGAGATGTTTATTATTGAGACATCAGTAACGTAAGTGTTTAATACAAAAATCAACTCTCTGGTTCATACATATGATAAATTTATATATCAATGACAAATTGAAGGTAGAAAAAAAATTTAAAAAAAAATATTTAAAAAAAAAGCTTTTTCAGGATGGACTAAAAAGTAAAAAATAACAAAATTTAATTAATTGTATGAATCAGAATAAAAGTGTGGGTGCTCGTAGATATTATGATTTTATGATACGTTAAGCAAGAGCACCCACGGTTTTATTTTCGGATTCATAAGATTAATTCAATTTATTATTTTTTTACTTTTTAGTTCGCCTTAAAAAAGCGTGTTTTTGTTTAAAATATAATCCTTTTTTAATTAATGTTTTTATGTATAATAGATGAATTTTAAACTCCCTGCGAGATAGGCAACCCAAATTTCACAAAATAGTTGCGGCGTTGCGTGTATTTCAGGATAATTTCGAATTATTTTAATTAATTAATTAATTACAGTTAACTCGATTAGTTTGTCGTATATCTAATGATTGAATATTGTATTTTCATCGGAAGCAAGCAAGTTTACAAAATTTTAAATAAATCGTATGATGGGAAGTGAGTTTAAAATCGATTGGAAAATTTGTACCAAAGAGACAGACAAGAAAGCGAGTTAATAAAAGCGTGTTAAAATGATATTTACAATGATGATAAATATACAATGGCGAACAAATATCACACAGAATTAGCGAACTTTCTTTTTTCTACCGTGTTCGGAATAGAGAAAAAAATGGTAATGAGCACTTCCTAAGCAACGGTGGTGGTAAGAAAGCGTCATATGGACGAGTGAGTAACGTATAGGTAACAGAAGAAAACACTAAAGTCTCAAATAGATTGATACTCGTATATTAACATTTCGTAAGAAATAAAAAAGAATAAAGGGTACTTACATGAAAAATAAGTCACGTAGTATACAGACTTACTTATATAGATTAAAATGCAATATTTCGACAGATATTAGCTGTTAACGCGCGAGTAGAGATGAAAGCTGCCACATATCAAACTTTTTTTTTTTCTACATACGCGTTAACGTTTATTACGTGTCGAACTATTACATTATAATATGTGTAAACATTTTTACCTTGAATTGTCATTCTGGCTTTCCTTTGTCTTAGTAACATTTAATTTTTATGATGATAAATACATATTTGGTGTATGGTAAACAGGTAAGGTATCACCCTTGCCATGCGCACGGGTGATGTGGAGGTAGCGCTTCACATATTCTCGACCTACGGCACGAGGTGGGACCGCCTTTACCTCGCAAAGTGCCCAGGAGTACCAAGGACACTCTGGTACTCAATTTGATAGCAGGCTGAGTGCACCTCAGAGCGCCAGCCATAGGTGTACTCTACTTAGGAATGAGAATAGCAGTCTTTCATATGCGCTGTCACTTATACGATTGTGCAATATAACACTCAAGAGTTAAAAAAAAAATTTAATTATTTCTGTTATTATTTCATGTTAAATTTTCAGTTTTCATTTAGTTGAAGCAGTGGCTGGAAAAAGGAACAATTTACCAACAGTAGTTTATCTTCTGCCAATTTTTAAATGATACATTTCTGATCTTGTAGTGCCTCTAACTACAGTATATTTGTATACACTATACACAAATTATTTCTCTTTACATTGGTTCGGTTACCACCTTTTTTTTCTACGTAGGTAGCAAAGATACCGAAAAGTTAAGAGTTATTGCAATGTACAAATTCTCGTAATTTATGTTTTATTATTTTTTGATTTGCAGCTCGATCCGCCGAACTCAAGACTGCTATTTCTTCGTTGTGCCACAGTAGGATTCCTATTTGAACAAGCTTGGATGTTGTCTTCAGCTCAGCAAGGACGTTACCAACATATTCTAATGGATATAATGGAAAAAATTGCTACAAAAACTATTCGGTAGGTAACACTTTTTATTTGTTTTGTGTAAATATCGTGTAAAATGCACGATTTATTACATGATCAGCTATTTAGGAGAACAGAGCAGCTAAGTACGGAAGCTTCATAATAAAGGTGTAGTTAAGACAGTAGGCGAAAGAGAAACAATACCGGATATAATTGGAAACGAACTGGTTAGGGCATTGTTCACAAGGAAATTGTACATGGTGATTCACTTTTGTATACATTTAAGTGTTTCAGCGGGATCTATACTAAGAAAAAAAACGAAAACTCTCTTCGTTTTGTTGAGGCACCATTTGGACGAACATTATGCCGAGGTATTGATTGGACACAATAAACGTGTAGTATGGCCGACGCGATCGCCTGATCTCACCCCTTGCGATTTCTGGTTGTGGGGGTCACACAAAAGGATACATAACGGCGTAATACAAGAAATTATCTGTGAAACCTAAATCGGGGCTACTGGAAGTACGATCCGATGCAGCACATCTTCCATCGAGCATGACAGATACAGCTTAGGGATACTAAACTATGTTATAAATGATTCAAACAGCTCCTGTAAGCGTTCAGTATTTCACTACCCAGGTGAATAAAAGAATCTACGACTTAAGGATGGTCTGTGTGTGATCTATTCTGTAAAGATGCAATTTAAGATAGTATGAACGAAAATTTGTATGTTTGTTCAAGGTTTGTTCGGACGCACACATTGTCACTATTTCAGTTGGTCCAGTCCAGGTTCATCAGGTGATTAGAACTGCACATGTATGAGTATTTTCCATTACATTCGTAGTAATTAGGAGTCAAGGGAATATTCAAGAACAGCCTGAATTAAACAGCAAGCAGATTTTGTGAGTGTACGTGTTATTTCGGCAGACGAGGTTCAGCTAATAGCTGTTCTTCCACCTAACCCTTGTCATATCATACAATGAAAATACACATACAATAATTGAAAAAATCACACACACAAATACATAATAGAAAAAAGACAATTAAAAAAACGTACATGAAAAGTGCCTTAGTTACACAACAATATAAAAACATATGAAAGTTAAATATCACTGGTAGAAGAGCATAGTCTTTGCTGATTAAGCAAATATACACTTAGAAGAGTTTTAAATTCATTGAGCGTTTTTGCACATGTAATTGCATTTGGCAAGGAATTCCAGGCTTTCGCAGGTGATAAGAAAATGATCGAGTTGTTTGTGTGAGTTTGTATCTTGGAACGTTATATGTTGACCTATTACGTGTAACGTACTTATTTTGTAGAGATAAGTTTTCCATGAGATAAGTGGGTGATTTTTTGTGAATGATGTTGTGAATTGTGCAGCAGATACGAAAGAACCTTCTTCGATACATTGTCAAAATATTGTTCTCCTTTAATACAGGAAAATATGTTCGAATTTACGAAGGTTGAAAACAAACCGAATGGAGTGTGTAATAACCTGGATCCGTGGAAAGAATTTCCTGACAGTATGAAGGGAAAGAAGAGTGTGTTGCCCTAGAGATAAACTAGAAGATTGCACCTGGTTAAACTTGATTTTATATGGGCCAGTGTAGTAACTTTTCGGCCCGTCACGATTCACCCATTTACAGCCAGTTAAAATCCACAAACATCCATGCCCCTGCCGAGATTCGAACCCGGAACCTTTGAGTCGTTGGCCTAATGTCTTAGACCGCACGGCTACCCGGTCAGCTAGAAGATTGCGCTGACAGAACTTGCTATGAAATAAGGAGTTGCTCCTGCTGACAGAACACGAATGACAAGTGACTCGTGCCAAGGACGAGTATGTGAAAATTTGTTGGTTTTGAAAAGGGTGTATTTATGATGTGTTACGAGTGTGAACATTTCATCAAAATATTCATGTTCAGCATAAAACGCAATATGAGCACTAGACGAACATTTAGCATTAGAAATTACTTTGATGGTGAGACAGATCTTTTTGATTGATGTCTTTGAATCACAGTGAAATAATACGTTCAGAGAGGAAGACGAAGGGGGGCGGGGGTCATGTGTATGAGAAATTGAAGGTAAAAGCTCTTTAGACGATTCATGTCGCGACCATTTCAAATATATGTAAGTAGAATAACTAATTAGCAGAGAAAAGATAGGAGCGTAAGAATTAAGTGTACTCCTATTGCATGCTTTGATGCATGTGTACTAGTTTTTTTTTCAGTACAAAATTAAGTGTTCTGCTTTTGTACCATTGTAAAGACCACTTGAGCCATAGTGTTCCAGAGGGCAGTTGCCTTTCTGTACTGCTGTGAGACCGAGGCTCCACGTGATAATACTAATTCCTTTTTTCATACATCCACGGAACTTATTACTGAATATTAAGTCCTGGTCATAAGACCAATGTAACCAACAGATATACAATACGACTGAGCGTAGTAGTAACTGTTTAACATACAGTTTTTATATTTATTTATTTTTTTTATTTACAAAATTTGCTATTAAAGGTTGTCCTTTGTACTGAAAGATTTATTTCTTTTGGAATCTTTTATATCGAAAAGCCAGAGAGTGTCCGCTTCTCGTTTTCGAGACAAATGGATAAATGTTAAATTTTGCATGTACTCTTATGACACTTTCGACCCTTCGTCATACATGTTTCCTTCAATCTAGTGAAAAAATCTTAACAGCACGAATCTTAATTTTCAAGACTTAACATATCTGATTTGTAGAAAGTGTCCATGTCAGGGACGAAATAGGGAAATGTGGTAGCAGGGAACGAGGAGCAGAAAATAGTGTATTTTTGTTTTGATAGGCGGTCTGGAATTAAAATAGCAGTCATTTCCTGTTTCCCTTTAAGAAAATTTATTCCCTTAATCATTTCTGTTGTTTTAGAATTACCCAACTTACAGAATGTATAATAGTGGATACAGGTGAAGATATAGGCGATCGGTACACTGCAATGTTGATTTCAATTTCAATTTTAACGTATGGGCTAAGTCCGTTACAAGTCAGGGATACGTCCCTCAGCGAGTAGACTTCCGGGAGCAATGATCTAGGTTCAGTTCCAACATACTCGTGGTAAAACCGAGAACTCTAGTCAGGGTTACCACAAGCAAAGTCGAAATCTCTGTCCCTCCCCAGTGCCGATCCTAAGTCCGTGACCAAAACCACTAGGCCACGGGGGCTGGTTTCTGCAACTCTAAATCAATATGGCATACCAAAGTAACAACGTCTTACTTGATGTACGTGTTTTTAAGTGTAACAAATAGTTCTTCAGTCGTTCAATTTGTCGCCTAATGTATGTATTTAAAAGTATTATGGAAGTTTAAATATTTAAACAGAAAACATAAGTAGAAACAAGTGATATGTTCCACAAAATCTGATGTCTTGATTGGAATTCCCAGAGCTATGTAGTCAGCTTCTCATTTTAGAATCCAATATAATCAAACTTCATAGGACAAATAGAAATGCTTATCTCAAACCAAAATATCTTGTTCACAGTCAAGATGATGACTATTTTGTAACACTTACCTCGTAGACGGATTGTCGTAACAAGTTCCAATATATCCAGCTCCCGTCGCAGACTTCAGATCGGAACTAGGGACGCACACAATTCGAGCTCTGCTGCTGATCATCCTGACTGAATTTTTGTAAAGGAGGTTCTTCAGTTCCACAGGTCGAATATCTAGACTAAAGACCTAGACCTAGCTACTATTTTCTGCCTTCCCTCTCAAACAAAACTAATAAAACACAAAGGCGGACTGTAGTCGTAGAGATGAGAGAGAGGTTTATACCAGCTAATTGTTTTCACATTTTGTCATTTTGAGTCAAAAGATTGTTTGATACTAATTCTCTAAGTTAGCAATCGCACAAGTATCACATTTTGAAATAAATGCAACCTCCAAGAATTATTTTTAATTTTACGTCTAAATAGTTAGCACATGATTAAAAATGAAATTTGGATTCGTTAAAACTTTCTTAATTTAAAAATCCATCTTTGTGTTTCCCGAAAAGAAATATCATTTCAAAAAAAAAGAGACAAAATCATCCTTTACGAATCTTCCATTTTAAACACTTTTCTAATCATTTATTTGTATATTAATGAACTTGTACCTCTATGGCTTCATTTAGTCATGAATCTGAAGAAGGGGATTCGGAACCTCCGCCCGTTAGAACTGAGGAAACTCCTAGCAGCTTCAATTAGTGTGAGCAAGGATTGCGCTGTTTTTTTTTTTTTTTTTTTTTTTTTTTTTTTTTTTTTGTTATAAAGTTATTCGTGTCTATGGAAGGGAGTGAAAAATAATAATAAAGGTGTAGAAAGCCTATATGGACACGTTATTAATGTAGTTCAATCTTTCATTGGAACCAAGAAACTTACAGTCGGAAATGTAAAACTTACATTACAGAATAAAACCTAAAAAATTAATTTGCTTAATTACAATATATCCACAATCTTTAGTAAAGAAAAATATGGATTTAAAGTCAAATATTTGTTTTATTTCTCTTTTCAGACCAAATATTCACCACACGGTGTCGTTTGATGGTGTTATGGAAGCTGCAAAGGATATTTCTGATGTCAGAGTTGGCAAAGTTGTAATGACATTCTAAATGTTATATATATATTAATTTTTTTGTAGTTTGTTCTATAGTTTCGATCAAAATATTGGTTTTGTCAAAAGACGTTGAGAATTCTATACTCTAGAGCTTTTTATATCAATTTACGTATTATAGCTGATGTTATTAATAATGTTTTGTTACATTTGTATTTATTATGTTATTTTTATTTTGTCAAGAGTCAAGTGACTGTACTGCTTAGAATAAGCTTATATTACTTATGAAGAGATGGGCATTGTATTGTTTAAGGATAGCTTCACTGGCCATCTTCACTCTCTACCTATGTAATGAATGAAAAAGTGTGCCAAAATTAAATATTTATATTAATATAGACTTGTTTCTCTCGAGGTTACTTATAGCGATGTCAGTTTAAGCCCACATGACACTTTTTCCTTGCCGCAGCTTAGGGCATAAACGTGCACGCAAGTGTCGTATTCGCTTTTATGCTTTTGTCATTCTGGTGATTTACGCATACAAGCTAGTTACCTGAACTTAACCGTGATACCTGTCACATGCACATTGCATCTTACCTGATAACCCGTCCATTGCGTTGTGAAACGTTCGTTCATTATTACATTGTACTCATTTTTGTATTGCTCCTTTCTTAATGCAATATTTTTGTACACCATATTTTCTTTCTCGCGATTTTGGTATCTTTAATATGCTTGTTACGCTAATATAAAGTCACCAAAGTCTTCCACGCCACCATATTTGTGAAATTATGGAAGATGCTTACGTTAGTGTAGGACTCTTTTATTTTTTATCCAGAATATTGGGAAATAGACATCTTTTGCATGACTTGAAAAGCTAAAAGATATTGTTATATCAACCACATTATCAACCGCTTTTTCATATTATCCGTATGCTATGTAAGAACCCATGGAATTGGAGCCCTGCTGCTGTCGGTCATTCTGAATTTTCTTATAGTTTCAGGCGAATGCCGTAATAGTAGCTTGAATCAAGGCCAGGATCGTTATCTTTCCTCTCCTCGCCATGACAGTAACAATTAATCATAAGGACAGATGAGTCATAATTGTGACGTCAGATGATGTAAGCCCATTATTTTTCATATTACAAGACGGTGTAAAGTGCTACTTTCCGTAGCGACACAAACAGTCTTCTGTGCATAAACATTAATGTTGCATTGTACGTCAATTTGTCACGGTGAAGCTTCCTGAAGGACTTATATTGATTGATTTACTATATCACAATGTATCATTTCATAGTTAAGCTTGAACAATATTTAGAATTTATAATTATGATTAAGAATGAAAATAAATTTCATTTATTTTTTTCGTTGGAAAGAAAGAGCAATATTGAAGTATGGAAATGTTGATATGAAGAGGTGTTTTTCCAAGTATATGTGCTTGTTCAAGTTACGTAATTTGTCTCTCTTTTGTTTTTCCGTAGTTTGTTGAGTTGAAAATACGACAAATAATTTCATTATTAGTGACTTCGTTTCGAAATTAAGACTACTTTTCTAATTTTGTTAGTTTTTTTATTATTATTATTTATTTATAACTTTGCATATCATAATGTGCTCTACTGTTATGATATACTACTTTTTCTTGTGTATTTGTTCCAGATTTTTTTATCTTAAGCATGTTCACGTATTCAGTATTATTTTCAATTTAGATTTATTTATGGCCTTTAGGCATCCCTGGCTCAGGCCGGGAGTGGGGGAGGGGAAGGATGTTAGAAGGTCATGGCATTTGCCTGGTGTGACTGAGGAAAAACTCTGCAAAAATATCAGTCAGGATGGGCGACCGTTGGGATCGTTCCCAGGATCTTCCGGATGCTAAGCCAACGCTCTATTAACTAAGCTGTACCCGCTCGGTATTCATTGTTTTTTTTTTTTTTCTTTTTTTCTTTCTTTCTCCAAGCCTTCAGTATAGAAGTTGTCATGATCATTTTGTAAAGCACGTTAGTTCGGATTATAGGTCGGTCACATTTTCAGAGGAGCGAAGGAAACAAGGGTTAGAAACATGTGTTGTCTCACTCGTTAAGAGTTTCTCTCTTTCATAATTTCTTTTGGCATCTTTTGCAAAAATGCGATGAAGTTCTTTCCCAAAATCGGAACCTTCCTTTTCTTATTTTGCGGGGGGAAAAAAAAGACTGTCACAGGTTCAATCTTGAACATGTGGAATGGAATCTATTATTTATTTTGACTCTCTAGTATATATATATTTGCTTTTGGTACAGTAAATTGTCTTTGGGGTGTATGTACATCAAGTTGATATAGTAAGCTTCGGTTTGTTATCGGTATATATCCATGGTGTAACAATAAACTTATAAACATGCTGATCTTAATGGTCGCTATGAGGTGTGCGTCGTTAAACGTATCTTCTGCCTATACTTTTCCGTCTACTAAGTACGTCTTTGTACAATCTGAGACAAAAGAATGTACCATTTTGCTTGTTCTTCATTCCTCAGTAAAGTTATTTTTATTTATAGTCCCCGACTATACATAGTTTTTATGTAACTTTGCTTTACTGTACGTGCAGTAACTCCAGTGAATGGTATTGATGTGTGGAATTTATTTGTTAACTTCCATTTCAAAGTATATTTAGCCACGTACAGTAGACTCGCGATTATACGAGTCCCGGTCAACCGAGCCAGTCATCGGAAGATAAAAAATAAAAATAAAGCTCTTAATAGCGGGACAATTACAGAGAGAAGCGATGTTTATTTGTTTGACGAGCCGTTTTCTTCAGCGTTGGCTCAACATCGCATCATCTAAGAGAGGAGAGAGGTTAACTCAGAAAACAATCAGACTTTTTTTTTTTTTAAATAGTCTCATGTTTCTACTTGCTTACAGGTCTGTAATTTTGTTTATTTAATGTTTTTTTTTTCTTACAATAAACCAGTTTTGTACATCTTCACGTGCTTTTTCGTTGTTTTTACGACAGTAGCACTTAAACCTCCATATTATCCGAGGTGGTCTCGGTCCCAATTACCTCGGATAATCGCGAGTCTACTGTAAACTGAAGTTCACCCATTTTCTTACGTCAATTTGTTTTAAATATAAAATCTTTGGCAGGTACAAACATATCAAAATGCAAAATAAAACCGAGAAACACGTAAACATACAGTACACGAAATCTTCAGCGTATTAAATACAAAGTGCATAGTTTCATTTATTATCATTTGCGTATCTTATGACCAAAGTTCAAAGAAGAGTTTTTCTGCGAAAAAAAAGTATCGTAGTGAAATATGTTAACAGTAGTTTTAATGGCTATAACAGTAAAAATCATAGTTAAAAATGCTGTTTATTGCTTTTGTAATAAAATGCGTGAGTCTACAGCACATGCAGTGCAAGTCATCTTGAACTATGCTGTTGAAATGTAAATAATAATATGTATATAGCTTGTATATAATATAATTTACTGTAATCACACTTTAAATAATTAAATCACATTAAAATGTGGCTTTGTTAAAAAATAATAACAAACAAAAAAGAAAAAAAAAATACTGTTATAGATATAAAATGAAAAAGATTCTTTTTCTGTAAAATAAGAACAAATGTTTAGTGTGACCAAAGAAACTTATTAGTAAAGAACTAACTTTAACAAGAAAGCAGTTGTCTCTTTACTAATCTATTCCTACAAATCTACACTTCAAATATAACTGAATTCTATTTTGGAAAATGTTGTTTTTGCAACTTTTCTTTTCTAAGAACCATGTTTTATATAAGTGAGTTCAATGGTGAAACAGTGTTGAAACTTATTTTCAAAGGTGTTAAACAGAACATAAATAAAATAGTGTGTCATTATTATTTATCTTACTAATAAGAGACAGGACAGTGTGCATATTTTGGTGGCCACTGCGTTATGGCCGCTACTGTTTTTTTCTTTTTGTTTCAATGCATTTGTCTTTTTAAATGTTGTACATTTTCAATGTGAAAATTAAATATTTTGTTGAACAGTAACTGATTTATGTAATTATTTATTATTAATACCCCATACACAATATTTACAGGCAGTTACTGTCACTGTAATGCGGTAACTAGGAAATTTGTTTTATTGCGAATGTTACGAGTTCGGAATCATACAGAATGCTTTGAAGAAAAGTTTTTTTTTTTTATAAATATACAGTGACGTATTCAGGAGAGATCCTGTGGTTCTGACTCTATCCTGTTTTCAATTTATATATGAAGATAATACACAGCTCCCGTGCTCTCTTGGCTAAGGCCAGCACTAGGGAGGCACGCAGTATCGAGTCCCGATGTGCATTCCTTTTCCCAGAAGAGTGCTTCTCGTTCAATCTGAGACTATAGATGTATGTAGAGGACGTAAAGTGTAAGATAAATAAGTATAACGTTAGATGTTCATATAACCAGTTCTTTTCCCAGACTATCTCCAAAGAATTGTCTTCTACGTTATTGAATTGATACAGTTTCAATTTTCGCTCAATCCGTCCGTTTCGGAGTTCATTTTTTAAAAAATCTCACACACGTGTATCGAAAATTTTGAACTTGTTAATCCGCAAACTCTTATCAACGTTAATATACCTTAGGTATTTAAGTGTTTTATAAATTACCTATTTAAAATGAGCGAAATTTAAATTAAGAAAACAATCGTTGTATTTTCTTATCTTTGTTTAGCTATGTCTTGGTTTTTAGAGAATCTCGCTTTCGGAAAAGGCCGCCATCTTGTTTGCCATGTAATACGTGTTGTGTAAATGAAGCTTCCAAATCACTGTTTGCAAGTTCGTGCTCTGGTTCAGTAGACAGAGTGTCTGCTTGTTGAGTAGAACACCAGGGTTCGAATCTCGGCGGATGCAATATTTTTTTTTCTTTCAAAATACATTTTTATATGTTCATATTTATTATTAATATATGTTTTCGTGCGTTTTTCATAGATCAGGATAGATGAATAATCATGGGTTAGGTCAGGTGCGGTTGTCTCTCTTTATACATTCAGTTGATAATTTCCGATCGCAGACGCTCGTTTTGTTTTTTTACGTACACGTTTAAAAGAAAAAATAAGGCACGCAGTCAAGTGGATGCATACATTATACCAACAAATGAAAAAATGGGGAGCTTTCCGCCAGTCAGGCATGATTAAGGAACGGAAGTGGAAAAGGGAGGCTTAGAGAGGAAATGGTAACGGAGTATGGCTAGGCTGCTATATTAAAAGATTTGAAACAGTAAGGCTCGCAGTTGCATTAATATATAGAAATTCCAGCTTGTGTAGAAGATTCCGGTAAATGCATGTAATCTTTCGTACACTACTAATAAACAAATATGAAATTAATATTGTTGCATTTGCAGACCCAAAAACCTTAAAAATGTCTGTACTCGGATCATAATATAATTGATTATAAGATCGATAAATAAGTTTAATAAAAAAGGCGAAAGATGGAAGTATATTCCGTAGGCACATAAGCCGACACTTATCATTAGTTGTCAAGACTACGTCATTTAGGATGATGTGCGTCTAGCTACAAATTTACATGGCCTATGTTCATAGGAGCTGTCATTTGTTTTATCTAACTTGCTCTTCCTTTTTTTTTTTTTTTTTTTTTTTTTTAACTGATTAATCTAGCACTGTATATGACCTGTCTTCTGCTCGTAAGATTGTTTCTTGCATTTTTACCGAAAAATAACACTATATACATGTTTTGACGCATTATTCAGTCCGTTTTAGAAAAGTCGAATAATCTGGGTGGCTTATAATATTCAGTTGAAGAATAAAATTCTGTTCTGTATTCGGATGAATAGGCATATGTTCCTCTTCATCCAAACGAAAGAATGAGAGAAAATTAGTATGTTTATTTGAAATTTATTTGTCGCTCAATGCCTTTCAATTTTACGGGTTTTTGTTTTTTTTCGTTACTACTATGAAAGCAAGTAAGAAAATTATCGAACAGACTAAATTAAATCACTGTTTTTGTGAACTTTACTTACTGTCCATGTATAACGAAAATTATAACGAGCCATTAAATAAGGAGTAAATAGATCATTAAGAATGCTTAACTCTAGCATACAGTGGTAAATCCTGTTGATATTATTAAAGTTGTTTTCATGGCTTTCCACCACTTGCAAAAGATAACCGATTTCGGTACTCCTGGTGGTTTAAGGCTGGTTTAAAACCTTGCAGTCATTCTTATGCGGCGTTATTTACCACTTTAAGCTGACGTACCTTACCGTGCGCTGAAATTAATTCGGATTATGCTTCCCTGTACTTGAGTCGTCCGTCACAAATTCCTGGGAAATATTAAGCCACAAAGAACGTGATACTTTTCCGAATAACGAAACCTTCGAGTTGATAATCGCAGAACTTGGTGGGGCTCACTTGAAGCCAGGTGAAGGACGTGTGGTACCTTCTTGGCCCGCGATCTTTTTCATAGCCTTTACCATTTCCTTTTCATATATTGAAAGGCACATCAGAGTAAAAGAATCCTAAACGAAGTAGGATTTCACTCAAGCACCGTAAATGGTCTGAAAAGATTGTGAGTGAATTTTACATTCTTTGCACGCACAAAGTGTGGGCTTGCTACATTCTTTCTATAAGATTCTCATTCCCTCAGGAGCTACAAATCGTTTGGTGTATGCAGGAATACCAATACATAATATGCCTAGGTATATCGTGCAATAAAAATATTATTTCTGTAGATCTTTTAATTTCTCTGGCTGTAAGACAAAACTGGGATCGGAAGATATAGATCTTCAAACCGTATATTAGTCTAGCTATCCATCTTGCCACTGTGGTAAGCTCCAGGATGTTTAAATATGCATATTATGTGGAAGCCACACAACAGCAGTGCTAGTTCCAGAAGTTCATTGTAGTCATATCGTGTTCGCATTTCTGACAATACGATTGAAAGCAAGATGATTTTCTTTTAAAAGCTCCGGAACCTGATCACTTACAATGTTATCCTGTCACTTTCCAAATTATCGTTCACCGTACAGTTCCAAGCAGGATGGAATCGTTAGACTTAACTTGATATGTGGTTCACTTGACGTCCCTTTGAGAATATGAAACACTTTCGCTGCAGTCAAGTCATGAATACCATATAAGTAAACCATATAAGATCTTTCTGAATGATCAGTATGGGTAACCGCATGTTCCTATTAATTATCCTGTATTATTCGATGTGGTATCGAAGGACAAGAATCCTGTCGATGATGCTCCATTGAAAAAGCTGCATCTCCTTGAGCTCTTTCTGTTCCGTTCTTAATATTTGGAAACACCTAAAGCTTGATAATTTCGTCTCCGAACACGCAAGTCGGTCTATCAATTTTTCCTTGACATAAAAGCTGGAAGGAATTTTTCATTCTTTCTAGATGATGCTGGGATTTCACCAGCTATTTCTTCCCCGTTCTCCATTTTTGATAGTTGTATTGACTCCCTACTGTCAATTTTTTCTTGGTTACGTCCAAATCATTTAGCGGCCATCGTCAGAATATGTCGCTTACTTTTACTCTGTCTAAGGGTAAGGAAAGTTTTGAAGTGATCACCCTTTTGGCTTTTTCGAGAACTATTGGTTAATAGAGGAGTTGGTTTAGGTGCATTCAGTACCAGATCTTGGTCAGAAATACTTTTCGCAATTCGGAACAGTTACTTAGCTGAACGCAATGTTCCCTTTCTATTCTCTTCCTAGTTTCGGCTAAATGATTTCTTTCTTGGCGACTTTCCTTCTTTTTTTTTAGCATACTTTGCATCACACGAAACCATAGATCCACGTCGACCCATTTCTTTTTTGGCTAATAAACTTCCCGGTCTTCATGAATTTGATTAGTGGTAAAAGCTTCAGTATGAGCATGTTGGTTTCTTGTTTCATATTTAAGTTTATCCAACCAGAACGTAAACTTGTCCATGTTTTATTAAATGACATTCCTTACGTGTTGGAATTCTTGCTTTTTCCAGAACACGTTTGGATTTCTTTAAATGTTGTTTTGTTGCATTACTCTGGATAGTTTCCTTATTGATATTATGGAGATAGAAAAGCCGTCCAAATACTTGTCTTTTAGAAGGCAATTTAGATTCCATATATATATTTTCAAACATCTTCCTACAACCATACATTACCAGACCTTTTCACTACAACTAGCCAGTTTACCAGTTGAATCGTTAACGAAATTCGAAGATTGTGTTGTGTTTCAAACCAACCTGAAACAAAAACTCAATACTTTCATTGAATATAGTAATTCCACCAGCAGTAGTCCTCAAAACAACTCACGTTAAGTAGAGAGTGGAATCAATAGCTTAAAAAGACACAATAATTTATACATTAAATGATTGTTATTGACTATGTGCAAAAGTGAGATACCAGTAGTTGCAAAACTTCAATATTGCTTGGCGAACTCGCTATAAAAAATCAATCTCCTCCAGTGGCGGCTCGTAACACAAATAATAGGTGAAGTTCTATCAACACATTCCCACTATCCTATCTCCATTTATTCTGGGCCTAGACAGGATATTGATACTGATACTAAGATTGGATACTAATATCCAATCTTAGATCATGTTGACTGACTTTCTGGCCCAATTAATACTTACTAATGCCTATTTTAATTAATGCGTAAGAAAATAATAAGTGAAGTTGAACTTCACCTGATGAGCCGCCACTGATCTTCCCCCCCTCCCCCCCACACACACAATCTTAAACAATTTCCATTGTTTTACTTTTTTAATCATGCATTCATAATATACCTGCTTCTAAGCTTGTGAAACCTAACGAGAAATTTCAAGTAACAGATGGCACTATCAGGTTGGAAAATCTGATTGATTCTTCATTTTTATAGGCTACAATAGCAACTCGAGGCATCAACCCATCACGCCTAACTCTTTCTGCGTTAGTATAACAGGAAGGAAAAGGAAGCGGACCTGCTGGAGTTGTTAGGTTCTAACTTGTGAACTGGAATAACTTTATGTAATAACTTCTGAACTGTAACAATTTACTTATATCTTATAATGTTGAAATCAGGCCCATAACAATGTACAACACGTTTGCTAGCAAGGTGAAAGTGATTTCTAGTACAAGCAAGTAAGGGCCATAAACCTGAGGTTTGTGCCAGATTCAAAATATTGAAAGCATAAGAAAAAAATGAATGAAAGTCGTTAAATGATGATGGAAATGGGAATTATTGAAAATTAAACTGGATGAATGTTCTTTTCAAAAAGGATTAGCAAGATGGTGGCGAACTAGAAGAAAGCTGCTGAAATCGCCTGTGCATTTTTTTTTTTTTTTTTTTTACAATATCCAAAGTTTTTTTGACCTTCAAGAAAATTTACTCACAAGTAAAGTACCCGAAGTGAGGACTCGAGTTGCTCATCAAGTGATACCTTAAATTGAAGCTAGTGACGAGTATAGTACACCTGTGAAATCCTAGCTGCAGAGTTCCAGTAATAAAAAGCTTATGGCGGGTCAAAGTTCAAATAGAAAGCGAATTTAGCTGCTTGGGATGTCCATGTTTTGCTGATTATCCCGATGGTAAGACGTCGTAAGTTGCTCCCAATTAATGTAATGTGTAGATATTGCTTTTGCTGGATTCATGGAGTGCAAATAAGGATGATAACGTATCAAATGAATTATGCCCTAATCATATAACACTGTTCAAACGTTTAATTCCTGGTGGTTGCACTGGTTTCATCCAACCACTTGATGTTTACTTCTTCCGTCCATATAAATCATTTATCAGGTTCATTACTGACACAGTTATCGCTTCCTCGGAAATTAATCTCTGGC
>JAGDQP010030253.1:1287-14956 GCA_022664845.1 Lepisma saccharinum | reverse complement strand
CATGCAATCAGGATTCTGTTACGTTTCCCTCCCGAACATTTACATAATAAAGACAATGAGCTACCAAATAAATCATAATTACAAAATATCCTTAGACATGTTGTGATGCCAAAAAACAACCATGTAGCAACGATCAACAAAAGCTGTATCTTGTTAACTATGGGAGATTATTGAACTTGTTTTATAAATACAACTATGATATTAACAACATTTATGTCACGCACATGTGCCTGTGTATTATCGTAAATATCATATCAGAATTGGTAAATTTTAAAGTGTTAGTTTACAAGTGCAATTCAAGTGTAAATGAGAACGATATAATGAAGGCTATATGTAGTATTAAATCAAATGCGGCAGGGTTTGACGAAATAACAACTAAAATGCTTAAACTTTCATTATCGTTCATTCTGCCACAACTGACACTTATTGTAAACTTCTCTCTTAGTACCGTCTGTTTTCCTAATGTATGGAGCAAACTAAGGTGTTGCCACTGCCAAAAAACCTACGTTCACGTCGCTTAATGAGCTACCGACAATATATGTTCTACCGGTCTTATCAAAAGTAACTGAAAAATTGTTTCCAGCAATGCTTTTATTGGCAATGAAGGTATTTTACCTTCGGTTCAGTCAGGATTGAGAGGTTTTCATAGTACGACAACTGCTATACTATTTCTTAGCAGTCACCGATGAAATATTACATGCGTTGAATGATTCGTTTGTAGTAGTTTTGGTTATTTTAGATCTAACAAAAGAGTTCCAGTAAGTTGAACATGATCTGCTTGTTAAAATGAAACACTATAACTTTTCTACTAAAAGATTGGTTCAAATCATATTTACAAGGTAGAGAACAACGTGTTTTTTTGTAGTCTCCTGACATCAAAATGTTTGAACCCTTGTCTTTGAAAAGATGCGTTCTACAAGTATTAATATTAGGTCCATTTTTGTTTTCTTTGTGTTTCAGATCCAGTTGTTAAAAACGCCGAAATACATTGTTAAGCTGATGACACGCAGTTATTTATTAAATCCTTACCAGGAAATATCAAGCGAACAGTAGATCTCCTTAATAAAGATCATTATAATATACACAAATGATGTAGCAAAAACGAGTTAGCCATTAATATATCAAAATGTGCTTACACAGTTATAGGAACAGCTGTCCAACTTCAGAAACTGAAACCATCGGAATTAAACACAAAGGTAAGTGACCATACCATTGGATATTCATCTGATTTTAAAAATTTTGGACTATTAATGGACATAAATCAAAACTGGTGTAACAGCCTAGTTGCTGTCCCATTTCTATTTTTCTTCCCCTTTTATTTCTTTGTAATGTTCTGTTTCCTTTCGTGCTCTCCCTATATTATTCTCTTTGTTTGGTTTTAGTCACGCTTTGGGTGTGTTTCGGTTTAGTTTTCCATTTTGTTTTCTGTCTTTATCAATTCAGGTTTTCGTTAGTCACGAATCATTGACTTGGATTTAGTCGTTAATTTTGATTGGATCCTAGTCAATGCTTGGCGTTGTGTTTCTTGCTGATTGGTGTGAATCAGCCTTCTTCTCCGGTTGATGGGAGAACTGCTCTCCCCGCCATGTTAGTTTTAGTTCCATTTTTACCGACCCCAATGATGGATGTGTGGGCTTTACCTTTGTTTGTATCTCCTGAGCCCCAACTACAAATTGGTAAATATATGCCAAAATTTAGCTAAACCGAAGAATATTCCTATATTATTTCATCTATTCCGGTGGATTATATTCGTAGTTATTACAAGAACAAAATTCGATAAAAGTGCTACAAGACTTTTAATCTCGATAAATTTATTTCGAAATTTTCATTGCAATAAAATCATTATTTTGTTTCAACGATTATTTGTCAATATGGGTAACATGTACTAAATTCAGTATGGGGCCGCTATTAACAGAATTCCTACATTTTAAGTATCGGGTCGTTCGATTCTAGTAATCAATTGGCAACTTTAGTCTCCCAGTTTCGATTTATACTTAAAATTCCAGGTTAGCCATGTTAACAGCTACCATTCATCACCGCTATTAGTCAAATTAACGACAATGTTTGTTCGACCATTTTTACGTACCGTTTTTGATAATTTTGGACTTTAATTGTAAATTTAAAACCTCGAAATGATTATTTAATATTGGTTTCAACTACAACCACTATTTGTTTAATTGTCACATTTATAACATTTTTTTGCATATTTCAATATTTATTCAAATATTCATATGTATAACATAGCAATTATCTGTCATGACATCACGCTTGTTTTAAGGCAAACCGGTTTCTTTCGTCAAGGTATGTTTTGTCTAAAAACTCCATTTCTGTTTGAAATAATGTGATAAAACCTTTTTCAAATTAAAGAGCAATGTTTTTGGATTTTATCGTGTAACGTTCAGTAAAAATTATTAATTATTATAGAAATTATTTACATTTATATCTGCGAAACCAACTTTCGTTTCCTCTTAATTAATTCATAATGTATACAATATAGAAGATACAAATTTGTTTGATTTCTAGAACACAAGCGTGATTCTGTTCTAATCTTAACGAAATTATTACCTCTGAAAGCTAATATTGTGTAAACTCATGAATAAATTGAATTTTTGAAATCTTTATATTTCCTTAAACACTTTGAGTTTATTTATAAAGAACATAGTCTATATAACCTCTCAGTTAACTAGGTATTATGTAAGGTATTGGTTTAATAATCATATACAGTGTGTGACATTATTCGTGTTGTGCAGTGATTTAATTAACGTTTACTACGATATTCATTTAAATTTAACTACGTTATCTATAATTAAGTGAATTTTGAAAGCAATTGATACTAATTTATTTCTCTATTTCGGTTATCCTAGCGTTTTGAGAGATGTGTTTTAATTAAATTAGGTTGGGTTCAAAAATCTGTAGGCCAGTGGTAGTATTCTTTCGTCAGCTGTGGTGTGAAACTTGGGGAAAAGAACTATATATTGAATTCTGCAAATACAGCGTTATCATAGATGAAGTGACTCCATTAAGAGATATGTGTGTAGAGATTATTTGCATTTGCGATAGATAATGACACGACGTTTAGTTTAGATTTTGTCCGCCGTTCGTTGTGTTCGTCGTTTTTATTTCAGGACTTGCGATTCCAGACTAGAGGTGTGGGCCCTACTAAGGTAAAGGTAAGACATGTTATTTTGCCAACCTGTAGTAAGTACTTCGAAGTGATTAAAGATGCAATTTGAGTCACACATGAATTGTTATGCATATCATCGTATGATATTATTCCCAAGTACAGATTGTAGTTTCTTTCTTTGACTATCGCTAATCTGAACCAGCTGGTACTTCAGAGTATGAACCGACGATCTAAGTAAAATATTGGAGGTGTCGCCTTATCGGTATTTTCTGCCTCGTACATCTTTACTGTCTTTTAGCAGCAATCACAAGGATCTGGAATCCCCTTTCCCAGATATTCTTAAATATAGAAGACATTTCTGCACCGCTCGTCTGGGGTGTAGAAAATGTTTTGAGTTAGAGTGTAGTCAGATGTGTTTCGTGGGTACTCTAGGCTCCTGGCGACTCTATTTATATTCCTGGGTTGTGGTGTGTTTACAGTTTTTGGCTATTCCCAGCCAAGATCTGTGAGTTTACGCTGGAATCCTCATATAGCTAGCTTATGCTCACGTGCACTAAATAACTTAATGCCTATATAAATCACGTGAATTGCTCGTGTCTAAAAATAAAATTGTATCTAGTACAGACACTAGTTATTCTCTTGTTTGATTACGGTGATGCTGTATATGGCTCCTTCCTTCAAATCAACAATGTCCATTCAAAGAGTCCAAAATTCCTGCTTTCGTTTTGCTTTCAACCTGCGTAAATTCGATCATATCCTTCCTATATTAAAGGAAAACAGTATTTTGACAATGCGTCGAAGAATGTTCTTTCGCTTCTGCTGCACAATTTAGAACACTATTCACAAGAAATCACCCGTTTAATTACGCAGAAAACTTATATTTAGACATAGGATCCATAAGTACATTACAAGTAATAGGTCTGCATATGATGTTCCTAGATACAAACTCACGCAAACAACTCGATCCTTTTGTGTATCAGCTGCGAAATCCTGGAATTCTTTGCCCAACGCAATTACATGTGCAAAAACGCTTAGTGAATTTAAAACTGTTTTAAGTGCGCACTTATTTAATCAGGAAAGACTCTTCTACTAGTGAAATGTAACTTTAATATGGTTCTATAGTGTTTTGTAAATATGGAACTTTTTATGTACGTTTCTTTTATTTTGTCTTTTCTATTTGTGTGTGTGTATGTTTATATTAATACATAAATGTATTATCATTGTATGATATGCAAGGGTTAGGTAGAAGAACAGCTTCTAGCTGAACCTCGCCTGCTGAAATAAAGGAAATTACAAATTACAAATATTATTTGCTCACTGCAGCACTATTTACAAAATTAGAGTTGAATCCAAGATGGCGAATTTTAAGCTGACCATGAGGTTGAAGACGTTGCCTAATAAATCTCCCCCTCTCACATATCATCACATATCATGGGTCGAAACATTAATTTTCTTTTTCCAAACCTTTCTTTCTGTTTTATAAGAGTTTTCTATAATTACAGATAACCCTATTTTGTTTTAAATTTTTTTTATCATTTCTCTTCAGTTACCTTTATAGATGGAATTAGTGGAAACTGTCAAACTTTCATGCACACAGGGCAAATATTAGCATACAGAAAATAAATTCATTGATAACCCATTCACAATTCCTAATGACGACGTTGCCAGGTAAGTAACTATGTGATGGATGTACACCCAAGACAAAATTACTTTCTAGGATATCTACCAAACATTACACAAAACTTTGAGACTCAATTTTTCATACATTCAGTTAAATTCCGGACTAGATGTAAATCTGTAGGAAATTCCATCTGCGAAGTCACGCAAATTTCATTTTCCATTTCTATTTCCGTTTATCTCAGGAAAATATATACTAAGATTTTCCTTGATACCTTCACGTAACAAATGACGATGATCCATATTGTGTGCTATCTTTATTATTTTTTTCAGCCTGTGTTATTTTCAGTACTCTTGTGAAATCTTGTATTAATGGTCACAAGATGCGGTTATTATGTGTGTCTATGTCTATACAGTAACTTATCAACAATACCTAAGTATTTTAATTCGTCATATTCAGAGCTTTAAATAATATGTCCTGTCATTTAAAAAACGAATACAATTTATTTTGTTATGTTCGCGTAAACACTATGTATATTCAAAATCAATAATTATTTAAAGTTTCCTTTGAATGTAAAATAGAGGATAAAGTTGAGTGCTGGATACCTCATATAAGCTTGAAAAGGAAGAGAGACTGCAAGTTTCACGTAACTAATTAATATTTAGTATTTCTCTGTTTTGGCAGGACCTGAAAACGTATAGACCATCATTCCTTGGAATGAATATTTTCAATGAGGCTTCAATTGCTGGAGTGACATGTCTTTAAAAATATTTTTAGGACTTATTCAAATCTGTAGATATATTTCTTCACCCAAGGCAATGTATCCTGATACTAGCAATAGAGCAGTCTTCTTAATAGGGTACATCTTCTTACATAATATTTTCAAGTAGAAAATTTGTTCATATGAAAGAATCATATGAGGTTATGCATACATGGCTAAATTGTTGTGCATACAACCACTGAAGGTGATGCTAGAAAGTTACGGGAATTTTACTTGGAACGTACCAAGTAAAATATATGTAAAATATTTTTATTTCTTATGCTAGTGCAACATCCGAGACAATATAAACTGTTACATTGATATGCGTTAGTCTTCAAGACAAGAACTTCATTCCTGGTTTTATTAATGTGTAATTCATGAATCATTTCACTATGATATATGTATCTTCAATCGTTAAATATCAAGATTGGTATAATATAACTAACGTTGCTAATAACCTGTTACAAGAAGGGTGTGCGTTCGTGGACAACTGAAACAAGTTTTGAAACAAATGTGGTAAAGGATTAGGTATATGTTTGATCAATGTTAGCAATACAGCAGCTATGTATAATTGCGTTTATGAAAGTAGACACTTAGAAGATATAAAAGACTGCTTGACTTTCATTTAATTAAATAGAAAAAAATTTACTTGGAAATTTTTAAGATGTAAATTATGAAAATAACTTAACAGTGTTTCCACATCATGGAATACATGAATATACTGAAAGTATGCTTCTTGATTTACATTTATACCCCTTTCAACAATATTGATACACTAAGCAATAGAAGAGGTTTCATGAAAAAATTGTCACCTTAGAATAGTGATACAGTGAAAATCGGAATAAAAGTGTGGTTTCTGTATCTTGCAGTCAAAAGTCCAGAAAGTGGCATCAACTGCAAAAGATCCAAATATAGATTTCAATAAACACGCATTTTTATAATATCATCTGCTTAAAATGTAAACACTAAACGAACAATTATAAACATATTCATTCTTTCTAAATAACACATTATAGATAAAAAAGTTAATTTATTGCAAAAATCTACGTCTATATAGTGGACTCTATCTAAATCAAATAGTTATACTCAAATGAGAAGAAAGATACAATTTGCATTGGAGTGTAAATGGGAAAGAAAATAAAACAACGAACTGTAAGTTTAATTCAAAAAATCAAAATATATGAGGTA
Organism: Lepisma saccharinum; assembly: GCA_022664845.1. NCBI lineage: Eukaryota > Metazoa > Arthropoda > Insecta > Zygentoma > Lepismatidae > Lepisma > Lepisma saccharinum. The sequence continues at coordinate 8,266 of JAGDQP010030253.1, read as the reverse complement.
TTTTATCACTAAAAGAATTTAAAAAGTAGTAAAAATATATATTGTATAATCTTTGAAAGATACTATGCGACAAGTCTGATTCAGTAATCATACTCTCACAGAAACTGCAGTAAGGATTCGCGAAATAACGCCTTTCTGTATTTCTTGTACACGGATAATCAGTATCTGAAAAGTTTTCAATTTTCCTCAAAGGATTATATAATTATGACAAAAAATTTGAAATCCCATCTCAAACTCCTGCTTCAGCATATATAAGCTTGTTCCGTGTATGTGTGTTTGTGAGTATATGTGTATGTAACAGCACATCGAGATACCTTTCCAAGCAGTGTTGTGCTTTGTTCTGGTAGATAAAGAACATGATTCCGAAATAGTATCCACACAATAGACACTGCAGAAGCCTAGAGAATTTCGTGGTTACATGACCAGAAACATGGAAATCCTAACGTAATTCACTTCCTGTGACATGTTCTCTCTCTATACGGTAGCGTGGGAAAATGCGCCGGATGGCGCACTATTACTAGAAGGCCGACATGGGTCATAACTTTCTGAACATCACCACTGCATTTTAACCACGTCGAGGAGAAAAAAGCGAAGCAGACAATTGATGTACTTCCAGTTATCTCATTCCTCATTCCTTCTCTCTCTGTATCTGTCCTTTTCCGTCTCTCTCTCTCTTTCTCTGTGTGTGTGTGTTCCCGCTTCCTTTGCGCCGGTCGGTTACATTATACGTCGTTTGAAGTCTCTTTTTAATGTGTAACAACATATTCAATCCATTCATTGTACGTTTTAGAGTACTCCAGAACTATTTCTTGTTTCTTCGTTATGAATGCTAGAAAATTAACTGCTGAAAAGATCATTTCTTTTCCCTAGTGCAGAAATTTTAACGCTCATCATTTTTGCCTCTCATATTCCCCTCTTTCGTTCCATTTTTCTCTTCAATTCTTTTCTATTTCACACAGAAACACACACACAGACACTCACACGCAGAGGGTCTTTCTTCCTTCAATTTTTGAAATGGAAGTATTGAAAGGGAACTCTGCAAACGAATGTTGGCAGAAATAGCAAACATTCAAGTACATTTTCATATATAAAAGAAAGCAGGAAAAACGGTCTGCATGAAAGAAATAAAACAAACGTCACTTTTCCCACTGAAAGAAAGGAAAAAAGAATCCCTGGAAGTCGAACACAGAAAGTATGAAATACGAAAGTGAATGTCCCTTTTCATAGAAGTAAGAGAATGGAGACCCTTTTCTCACAAATACTAGACCATGTGTTACTGGCAGAGAGTTTTGGAACGTTATTAGTGCAGCAGTGAAATGTTATTTACACTTTGATTCGAAAACACAAGACATATAAAAATACTACTAGAAACATAAAAATAAACAGCGCGGAAACAATAACTAAATGAAAGATGTAATAAGGAAATCAATTTATGTTGATGGTGATAAGGGCACGGGAAGGTGAGGCGAGAGTAAATAACATCTGCAAAATTTGAGATATAGATAGTTGAGGTTTGAAAAACAATCCATATTCAACTGTAAATGGATTTCCAAATTACTTACAGTCTTTTGTGATTCTGATGCTCATTTAGTATCAAAAGAACACAATATTCAATCTGAAATAATCTTTGATGATCCATTGATGTGTAAGTTAATGATTGCGAAAAATTAATTTATCACGTTTCTTTCCGACTCCTTTATTTATTCTTTTAAGTCAGGTTTTTGTTAGAGCAATTTCATATTTTCAAATACTGCCATTTGTCACTTTCAGCAAAGAATTGTCTTAGGTTTAGGACTATTATGGAGTTGACAATTTGACTTTTCAAATAAACGAATAGGTATTATTTTCTCCAAATTTAATCATTAACAACAAAAATGTGTAAAAACGTTCAAAGTTTTAAAATTAATTCGTACAGACCATTTTTACCTTTTTCTTGACTTCATATGCATTTGAATTCATTAGTTAGATCAATTAGCTACATAAATTACTTTAAGTTGAAACTAAAGAGAATACTAACATAGATGTGAGAAAACAAATTTTCATATTGAAATTATAGCTCTACAAACTCGTATGTATTTTGTTGATCAAAAATCTTCTTACCTTGAAAATGGAATCACACCAGTAGCGTTTGGAATTAAAAAATACAAATTGTCAATGTAAAAAAACAAAAAACAAAAAAAAAACCTCTGATGCTGTTACTGAATGGAAAGAAGTTTGTGGTGATTTATATTTTCCGTACAAATCTTTTGTAAGATTTCTTCTCTAAGTGATAACTTTTAACAAAAAGTACTCTTTGTTCTATACTCTATTCCACCATGATGATATCTTGCTTGCTTCTTACAAAACATAGCGTAACGGAGGAATATTTAGTTTTACTTCACTCATTGTATTCATGATTATATATTATATTCCTATTTTTACTGTTCTCCTTTCTTGTCTTCAGATATAGTTTGTGATACCGCTAGTTTTTCTCGCAATTGTGTTCTCTGTGTGTTCGGCTGGATTCGAACATATTAACTGTACCTAAAGCTGAGAAAAGAGGAGCTCTCTAGAAACGTCCCTATTCTATAGTGTCCAGTGCGTTCCATAACTCCTGTCTCCTTTTAAGATAGAAAGAATAATGTTTTTCGCTGAAAGTTTGCAAGCACGTGGGAAGGTGCAGTATATGTAAAAACTGAATAAAACTAATTGCATAAATATATGACAAACGTTTCGGCATTTTTCGTAGCGAAAAGTGCGAAAATTATACATTGCTTATAGGATATCAATGTTGAAATGCTCACAGACACAAAGATGAACCAAGTATTCCTGGAAATAATTTAGTACTTTTTTTTACCCTATTCTATAACGTTGGTAGGCACACACAACCTGACACATTATACGGAACATCCCTCAACCCGACGTAAATACGCCATTTACCATTTCCTCCGAGATCCAATACCAACAACAAAATCTATTACTAAAATGACGTAAACGGTTGAGAGATGTGTTTGTCAGGGTGAGGTCGCGATTGGTGAGTTATGCCTATCAAGGACCCGAGTAGGGGAAATTCAATACTAATTGTTTGCTGCAATACTTGGTTCATCTTTACAGTTTAATCTGTCTGTGAGCATTTTAATATTGATTTTTCATAAGAAAAATATAACATTCTCAGTTTTCGCAACGGAAAATGAGGAGACGACTGTAAAATACTTATACACTTATTCTTATTCAGTTTTTACATACCTCCCTCACGTACTTGCAAAATTATAGCTAAAATCATTTATTCTCCCTATCCTAAAATTAGGAAGATAAAGGGTACAGGGGTTATGGAACGCACACCGTATAGAAATATAATGCCAAAGACAATGAAGGTGGTACAACAAAATGTGTATACGTGGGGTGTTTGAAAAGTTCTTGACCTAAGCATCAAGGGATATGTTTAGAACAAAGTAATTGTACGTGCATTATTACTAACTCTATACTGGTTACTGCTAAAACTGTGATGGCTCCTGCTCATTTCTTTCCTTCCTTTTAAGGCCTGGAAACTGGCTAACACTCAAGCGGATTCATGAAAATATGTTCCAAACATTGGGGGTATTTGCTCTTTCTTATTCAACAATCAAGAAGTGGGTAACGTTGAGAGTCTTTCAAAGATGATTCCCCTTCGGACCACTCATCAACTATCACAACTGAAGAAATGGTTGTGTAAGACTATGATATAGTGTTCTCAGAGAGACGACTGACAACAAGATATATTGCTGATGAACTAGACATCTCCTAGGCAGATAATTTGGGTCCACCACTTTCAACCTGAATAAGAATAATAATCAAAACAGTGGAAACATGACCCCTTCCCTCCCCACAAAAGGCAAAGGCCACCCTATCAGGTGACAAAGTCATGGCCAGAGTGTTTTGGGGTTTGTGGACGCATTACTGGTGGACTATATGAAAAAAGTTTGTCACCACAAGAACCTACTATGTTTCACTTCTGAGGCGACTGCACAATCTCATCAAAGGAAAACGTCGTGGGAAGCTAAATTTGGAGAGTACGGTGGGTGTTGTTCTATCAGGAGCATGCTGCAGCTTACAGATCAGTGGTCACAATGACTGTTCTTCATCAACGTGGCTTAAAAACTGTATATATTTAGCTTTTTTTTATTATTATCTCTTCCAAAAACTGAAAATATATATATATTGGTACTCATTATGTCTCGGATGATGACGGTATAGTTGCTTTTGAAGAGATTTTTAACAGGTAAGATTCGAGTTTATATCTTTAAAGGATCAGGGAAATACAGCATTGCTGTAAAATTTATATCGACTTCAAAAGGTCCTATGTTTAAAAGTAGCATGTAGTCATATTTGCAAATGCAGGCTTCCATGGTTAGGCCGCGAACTTTTCAAACGTCCTCGTACAAATAGGCTGAACAATTGTATCTAACCTTGTGTGACGAACTGAGGAACTCTCCTATTCAATACCAAACAATTTCAACTATCCATAACAGCCGCTAACGACAGATTCACTTCCTTCACTGGAAACAGTACACGGATTTTTTCACTTTACACCACGCTAAGACAGGTTCCAGGATTAGTATCCTTAAAAGCTGAGCAATGTAAAACGCTCAGTTGTTTAAATATTTTAATTTTAATGTTTTATCTTATAAAACTCATTATTATTTCACTAGTAATTCGGATTATTACCTTTAGGACTATGCTTTTAATAGAGCAAAACTCATTAGTACACGATATATTATTCTACACACATAATAATACTTCAGTACACTTATTGTTTTAAGTTTGTCTCATGACAAAAGCATCGTTTCCTGCCATGAAGGAAATTATTTATCGAAGTAGAATAATGCCACTATAAAATAAGGAAATTCATCCTTATACTTGTATAAAAGTTCTTAAATGTTACATTAAATTACGTTTTAAGTTAAAAAATCATACACTGAATAAGACTTTTACGGTATTCCTAACTACAATAACAGGGATAGTGATCTCATGTTTACAGGATAAACCTAACCAACATCATTGTAGAGTTCTTGGATGTACGTAATCACATTGCATGTGTGCAAAACGGAAGCAGGCCCAAGGCAAAACATTCATTATGCACAGGAGCGAGCGAACGCCGGTAGTGTAGGGGAAGCCTCATCTCATCTACGTTCGAGCCGCAAGGCATGTAAGCGATTTAGAATGCCATTATCGCTCTGTGGTTAACTTCATTTGCCGCTAAGAGACAGTCCCCGAAGAATGTTTTAGTTTAAGTTTTTTGAATGTGTGTATGTGTGTGTTTATCGTCGTTAGCTTACTTTTCATAAAATTAGGAGTTAATGTTTAAATTAAGTAGTTCCCTCCAAAAGCTAAAAGAAGAACAAGAGTATGCAGCTTTAAAATGTGTCAAAATATTCATCAAAAGTTGAAAGAGGAAGGGAAAACGCCATCTTAATTGATTGCGCTTATGCTTCAACCGCATTTCAGTATATCGCGTTTTGCTGTTGTTTGCAGAATTTTGAAGTGATAACCCCATAGCTTTAGTAAATCTTAATTCAATACAGGAAGCATTATCCTCCAGGGACTGTATCATCAGTTAACAATATGTTGGAAGATCCAAGAAGTTCTGAAGTACAAAACACAAGAGTAATGCATAAAATAAATATCAATAAAAGTATTGAAAATGAAAGTAAAAATTAAGAACAATAATTAAAACATTCTATTGAAATCAGTTCTATGATAACATACGAGCGTTCAGATGTTCACAGGCTAAGAGTCGGCATGTAAGATTCTAATATTCATGAAGATTATATTCAAATAGTTGTAAAAGGAAAAATGTAGTATTTATTATATATTGAGAACATTTGAATCAACTAGTCATTATTATCTTTAATTTTAGTGTATTTTTCAAAGCGATTTACAAATGTGAAACATTTTTACCGTTTCACGTTTTTAATGTAGTTAATCAAGTACCAAATAAAGCGAGCAACCGTGGTTCAGTGATAGAGCTTTAGTTTAGAATTCGGAGGTCGTGGGTTCAATCCTAGCGACCGACCATCACGATTGAGGTTTCGTCAGGGTTTTCCTCAGTCACACCAGGCGAAGGCGCGGGTGATATTGTTGGGTGTTGGGGCCGATTAATTTTAAGAGCAATTAGTCCATTGCAATAACTCAGGGCGCCGATGCTTCTTTCTTATAAAGTAATCTTCGGGAAAGAGCAATTCTGATCAGATAACTGCAAATTACAGATTTACAGTTAGTTTCTATTATCAATATACAGTATACAATGCAAGTATAGCCGTGTATGTGATCGATCCTCCCTTCTCCCTTTAGCAACTTTTATGAGTTGTCTTATCTTAATTTTCGTAAACAAAGAACAACTTTCAAGCTTGAAAGGTACTAGACAACTCGTTTAAGTTTCCAATTAACACAATATTACAGGATTTTAGATAACTTTCCTTTACCGCTCCTTTCAAATTTAGTATGCAGATTCCCGAGTTTGAGTGATTTCATAGCCCAATAACCGACCCATTCGAATAAATCATTTCGGGATTTGAACCTGTGAGCTTGCGCTTAAGTATTACTTAAATACATATTTACCGTGTCCGCTTTCTGCTACCACGCAGCAACTCGCTCTATCTGCCAGAGTGATTACATATCGTTAAGTTCCCAGACAACAACGAAGGTGTGCTTAGAACAACGTCCGTTTGAAAAGTAAAATCTCAGGCTCGGCCCCACACAGATATAAAGATTTATATACTATTCTGCACATATTCAAAAGGAGTCAGATAGTGGCATCGGGCCACGACAGAGAGGGCCGGAACTCAAAGACAAACCACTTTACCTGCTCAAGGAATAGGATAGAGCAAGAAGTTATACGAATCTTTCCTCAGAGATTTTTTTATACAAGAATATATATATAGAACTGGCCATAGCCAAAATCAATGTAGATTCTTATAAGATGATTTCTAAATGCTAGCTGAAAAGATATAAGAATAATCAA
>JAGDQP010030252.1:0-22742 GCA_022664845.1 Lepisma saccharinum | reverse complement strand
TCAAGACAGAGCTTCTAAAATTTCATCGTATTTTTATTTCTTGTCTTAATGTGAATTTTAGTCATAAGTTGAAATATTCTAAACGGCGTGTTATGGATACCTAAACCAGATTTATTATCAAATCAAGAATATTAATTCTCACAATACCACCATCTTAAACGGGATTTTTTTTAATCTATCATATATATCACATTGTGTGAGGTAAATAAAAATGGCATATCATTTAAAACTCGTATACTTGCTGAGTATGTTCTATTTGTTACCGTCAAACAAAATGTCTATGAAAATACTTTATTGTACCTAAATCTAACTTTTTTATTGACAAATGTTAATTCGATGCTGTGTTGTTTCTCTCTTAGCAAAGGGCCCTATTTATATTGTTTTAAACTCCTTTCTGTGAGCTACAGCAGCAACTATGACCCAAACCCGTGACTCAGATGAGTCATTCTTCCAGTAAAGGGCTGGGAAGAGAACGGCCAGAGTCTCACTTGAGGTACCATCTTGATATTCGTTTGTGAACCTGGGGAAAGTCAGGACAGCTGCATATTTCTTTGAAACTGCGCTATATATTTTTCCGACGTACTGCATTTCCATTGTTCACTTGAGTATGGAGATGATATAGTGTATGAATACTTTAAACTTAAGTGTTTTTTACATTTCGTATTGAAATTCGTGGTCAATATGTACTGTACAGTTATTGTAAGCATTTTCAACATTACAAATCCTCTGTATTTCAGGTGTTGTGTCAAGTGGATTATAAGTAAATTGAAAAGAATTGAAAAAAAAAGTTTCGCCAGGCAAAGGGAAGAGGACAAAAGCAAATGAGAGCTTCAGAGAGCAAGGATTTGCTGTTTAGAACAAGGATTTGCTGTTTATCACCAGTATTAAAATATTTCCCGAGATTTTCCATTTTTCTAGCACTCAACAAAATACAATCCGTATACATTATAACTTTATCTATGTGCGGTTTATATATATATTGAAGAAATCAATTTACGTATCTTGCTAAATATATGTTTCAATCAATGATCAAGATAATGGTTGTTTTAAGACAAAAAAAAATGTATGTGCTTGAAAATAATAAAATATTTAATCAAAGTTTAATTATTGGACTTTTATATGTTAGTTACGATTTGACCACTTATCCGTTAGACAATAGTTCTTTCATAATATGATGTGTTAGGGACTATGTGGTGAAGGGCATGTTTCACGATCCATCTGATATATCGTTTTACTCTTCTGCTTGTTTCTCCCAAGATACCGGGGAAAGTTGGTATTGAAAATATGTAGAACGATTATTCTGCCTATAATATACTTTGTTTATATTAGAAGAAACGTTGCAAGCATAGTTGAAGAATATATGGAAAGTTAGTGAAGCATTCCAGAAATGTGGTGTGATTATTTGTTGTTAATGTAAAATAAATTTACTGCAGTTTTTAGTTGTGAATATATCTAGTGCCACCCGATTAGGTAACTAGTAACGCTCACTGTATTATAATCAATATCCAGGATTTTGTGTAAAATAAATTTACCAAAGTGCATGCATATTATGTGCATTACTGTACTTGTATGTTGTGCTATACAGTATATTGTCCTTATGCACTTGTCGGAGGAATTACGGCCGTTGGAGAGCACACTTCCAAGAAGAATTACGAGGCGAATGCAGAAGTCAAAGCGGTACTAGCGTAATATTCGCCGCATGAGGCAAAGGAAAACACTGAAAACTCAGGTGGGGTGGCGGGCATAAGCATTTGTCATACAATTGGTAGACATTCGTTAGTGCGTGTAGCGTGGCATTCTTCTTAATTTTTGCCCTTGTTTTTCAAACTTTTGAATACGCACTTAACAGTATTTAGTATACTAAAAATTCCCACTCGAGTAGTCTGTGCGTACGTATCCTCATCACTTACTATGATAAACTATAGTAAGTGATGAAGATGCGTACGCACAGACTACTCGAGTGTGAAATTTTAGTATACTAAAATACTGTTAAGTGTGTATTCAAAAGCTCGAAAAATTGAGCAAAAATTAAGAGGAATACAACGCTACACGCACTAACTAATGTCTGCCAAATATATGACAAATATCTAACTAGACATGTCTTATACATGTGGCATACGTATAAGGGTAGGACATATAAACCTGGAGTATACGTCTAATATATGTTTTCTAGCTTAATTTTATATATATATTAGATGTATTGAACGTCTAAATCAATTAAGGAATGTCTACCAAATTTATAACAAATATCTAGGTAGACATGTATTATACATGTGGCATACGTATAAGGGTAGGACATATAAACGTGAAATATACGTCTAGTATATGTATATTAGGTTACTTTTTCATATCTATTAGATGTATTGAACGTCTAAATTATATCTCTATTATACGTATATTATACGTGTTTGTGCTATGTGGGGCAACGCTCCAGTCGCTGTTAGTTTTCGTCCCATTTCATCCGTAAAGCTTTTCAAATGAAACTAACGTTACATTAGATAATTTAATGTGTGTTCATGGAGAAAGGAATTAGGGAATTAATTTTCGTACCAATGTTAAATATTAAACCTTTACGATGAATCATTGAAGAGAAGTAATAGTGCGTCAGGGGGTAAATACGATAGGTAAAACTGCAGCTGTTGCCCATACGCTGCAACATTATAGACCAAACCCTGGACCGGTAATATTATTGCGTTGGTACGGCTAAGATGGCAACACGGACGGCTACAGTGTAAGGTGGGGACCTTTCAATCTTCTTTCTAAGGTGTGGAAGAATGGTCTTGCTAAGTTTTGTAAATATTTGATAATTTAGTTTCCAGCTGCAAACACTGAACGGGAAAAACTAGAAAGTACATTCTATGTTCCTTTACTAAAGTTTTGACAGGTGTGTCGGCTCCAGTTTCAGTCGCTAATAGTGCACGCCTTCATGCGATTAGTGCAAATGATACTGAGCATACAAACTAAATATTCCAGAAGAAAATGTCGGAACAAAATTAAATACAATCTGTAGATACGTACTTTATTATACTTTTACGAGTACGTCACTGGTTCATTATTAGGGCTCGGAACTTCATGACCTAAATGTGACCTATAAAATTACCTTGCAAATGTTAAAAAAAGCATTTGCTATTTTATGATCAAATGAACAAATTATTACAGCGTTAGGCATTTCCACGATCAGCAGGAATCTGATGTAAATTGAAAAGCAAAGTGTATATGGGATGCCAAGACACTGTTTTGGAGGGGAAACTTTTTTTTCAGATCATGATTTTTTTTTCAGTTTCCATATCAGGCAAGTTTGGTTCATCCAAACGCACCAAAGATAAAAAAAATCCACAAAACTCAGTCGGAGGGCTTCAAGTCCGTTCCTTCCCCCTAAATTCATATTTTCAATAAATATTAACATTTCAACTCCATCATTGATCAAGTACTGTCAGGTAATACTAAAAAAAAAGTTTGGTTTTTCCAAAGAAGCATGAAAAAATAGTGAAAATGTTTTCGTGTTTTTTCCGGCGTTCATATTTTTTAAATAACTATTTCGGTATTCGCAGTTTGAACAGGTCACAAATAACTGACAATCCGCCAACCTCCTTGGAATATATAACCTACGTAAAGGAAAAAAAAAATATAATATTTACTCTCATAATTTTGATGCTTCTTTACCAACTGTGTGCGAAGTTTATGTAAAAATATTTAGTACTGATTATAACTTAATGAAATAATATTAATACCTGCAACTGCACACTTGGTTAAATAAAAACCCACTTCGGGGTCTAAACCAGCGCACACGCCGCGAGTTCGGACAGACCATGCTCCCCGTACACATCTAGCGTAACCAGATTCAATTTAGTAGAACTATCTAACCAAACTTTTCTAACCTAACGTAGCGCTATCTCATAGAACTGTGTACAGTTTCAAAGCGCGTAAATGGTACGACGTAAGGGAGAGAGAGAGAGTCTGCGAAAATTCCAAAGTGAAGAAATTAATCAAAAGTGATGTGTTGAGAGATTTTCACGATATGGGTGGGAGTGTATATTGTATAGGAAAACCGGCAAAACTCGTTTGTCGTCGTAGCGCCTTTTGTAAGGTAAAGACGAGGAAACAACAAATGCTTCCATATTTCAACATTCTAGTATTAAATTCAGCGTGACACAAAGTTGCAAGGTAAATTACATAATAATAATAATAATAATCAACAAACAAAAATAGTTCAATAGATCTATTCAGCAAATAATAATAAAATAATTACTCAAGCACCATCTTAATGTTTATCAGAAGGTTCGTTAAAAAATCCTCGTAAAATGGTTCTGATTAATTCTCACAAAAGAGTTACGTTAATAACACAACTATATTTTACGGCATTTCTATCGAACAGAGTTAATACGCTCATATAATAATGGGTAAGCTCATTCACCCACTAATGTATTTATTGGTATGAAGTGAGAAGGTTGTAGAGAATGCTCGAAGTTTCCACATTCTTTTGAGGAAAGAGAAACTACTCGTAAGTAATAAGCAGATTTAAGTACGTATTGTGGTTAGTGTACAAGGGCATATGCAAAATTCACTATAGTGTTGTCAATCTAGTTGAAAATTCACCGGTCTTAAGTGCACTGGTTCTATATTTAATCCCTAGACTGAGATTGTAGGAGGAAATTTATTTGGCTTTTGTTTTTCTATCTTGCTATAATTTTTAATGAATTGTGAATGGTCTTACTCCGTATACGCTGCAAACAAAGTGACACTGCTGAAAGTATAGATACGAATCTTTCAGCGATAAAAATAATCTTTAATTGCTATGTACAAGGAGCAGACAGAATTTTAATGTTTTGTATGAAAAAAAAAAATGAAACTAAGATAAGCAAATAAACTACACATAGGGTACAAGGATCTGTCTTTTTAATGTTTCGTCTGAATAGAATTTCGTGCATTATTCCCTTCGGTATCATTGATGTCAAACTGCGCTTTCTCCAAAATACGTATATTCATATTTTAAAAATTAATTTTGCTGTAATTGAAATAATTTGAATTTTACTCACAGAACTAAATTAGACCCAATACGCCATAGACGACTTGTTTAACGGCTGCGTGTTGTAATGGAAAGTCAAATACTAATATTTTGTCGTAGGTTTTTGTGAAAATTAAGATTTAATGAAAATGCATGAATCCGATATGACTAAGTTAAAGAATAATGACCGTGATTTTTTTTTTTCAGGAGGACGAATCACTATAATTATCAGTATAATCCAATCAGCTTTTGCTCAAGTCATTTTTGTGTATTTTACAAAATTATTTATATTTAGGAAAGGCGTAAGCTATTGTGTTGTTCATGACTTGTCTTGGATTTTCAGTTTAGGGAGGGTGTAATTAAATTTTAGTTGTGTTTCTATCGATTTTCATATTTTTTTTTAATTTCTGGATGTTGTTGTGAATTTAGGCGGTAATGCCTCGAACTGGTGGTCTGCCAGAATCACTATAGCTGTTGCTGCCAATATTATTGCATTACATAATAATAATTCGCAGCTATATTTAATACACTACTGAACTAGCCCTCTACCGAAGGAAGAATTTATATTGTGGATTTGCGTAAAGCAGACGCTAATTCAAAATTGGATATGAGTCATTCCATGTAAGATCATCCACGGAATGTCACCAGACAATCTCAGATGTTGATGAAAGTTGCTATGGTTGGAGGATTTCTCACGCTGAAGCGAAATATGTTAATCCTGCTGAGATCAGTGGTGGGGTTCAAAAGTTATGGAGGTTCAAATCTATGACAAAGTTGACAGAAACGTGCGCGAAACCATATCAAAATAAAAAAAAAACAGTATTACCTTATTCGTATTTGTCCTAGAGAATTCAGGTTTGTTTTATGGTATTCAGATTGAAATGAGCCATCGCCCGGAGTGAAATGTGTACAGCGCAGTTTAGTTTCAGATCTGGCTTATTAAAGAATTGCAGTATTCCGAATGCAATCAGATATTTCAGCACCGGCCACGCCTTTAATTGTGACAAAAACTACAGATAACTGGTATCATGCACTTACACTATGCGAAACACTGGGATGGAGAAATGAAAGTAGATGAGATAATTTTTTTTGTTAAAATATTTATTCGTCCACTTCTTGTTCCTCCATCACAGTTTTTGAAATGTTACGAGTTATCTGCACAACAATTTGTGTCCCAAAGCAACTCGGAATGCTGCAATACTTGAATAAGCGAGATTTGTACATCATCTGCTTCTCTCCGATGTACTCATTTCACTCCAAACATTTCGTTCTGAATGCCATAAAATTAAGTTGAAGTCTCTAGGACGAATACGAAGTAAGTTATCCTGTATTTATTACTTTAATATGGTGTCGCTCGCACGTTTCAGTCATTTCTGCCATAATTTAAAATACTCCACAACTTTTAAACATCACCACCTATTTCAGTACAAATTAAAAATTTGGGTTCAGCTTCAGAAATTTTTTATCAGAATCCGAGATGGTGAGGTGACATTTTGACATTTCTCTGAATGATGGGACTTGGAATGATCCACAGATGTACCTGTACACAGATTAGTTTTTAAGGAAAAAATGGAAATTTTCGAAAAAAAAAAAAACAGGAATTTTTCCACGCGGCAAAAACATTGGTTTTAATGACGACTTCGTTTTTTTTTTTTTGCTTTTCATCACCAGTATTTACAATTTAACACACATAATGCATTTGTCGTTTGGGTTTAGTACAATAAAATGCTCTTGCGTTAAAAAAACATAGAAAAAGGTTTCAATTTACATTAGGAATGCAATATATCTCATTAGTACCATTGTACATGATACAAAAGTTCCCTTAACTTTAAGCATCTTTGTCTCAGACCCAGAAAACTTGAAAAATGTTTCCAAACTTTGTCAGATTCCGTTTCTTTGCGGATTCATTTTTGTAAATGTATGTTTTGAACGTGAGCTACCATTCATTGTAACTAATTCATTGAGCTTAAAATGTCAGGGACCCCGTAATAGTAAAAAAAAAAGTTTTTTACAAAAGCACTAAAAATTAAAAATCTTTCCGGCGATCAATTTGTCCGTTTTTTTTTAAACACTAACACAGATCGACCTTCTGTTTTGGCCTGTTTCTTGTTCAGATATTATATTCAGAAAATTAAAATATATTCTTTCCTTCTCAACGTAATTACAAATTTGCGAAAAGAAACATTTAAAATATCTCGCACTCCTTCTAACTTTTTCGAATTGATTATATATATATATTATTTGAATTGATTGATTTTACATGATTATACATGACAAAGCGGACCAAATAAACGTTTACGTAATATTGAATCGTTTAGTCGTTTTGCTAAGAATTCGTTCTTGTATCACTCCAAACCACGTAAATCAGCAGCTTTTGTTTCTGGAAAACATGCCGGAGATCATTCTTAGAGCTGTGACCCTATTTCCATTAGTACGTAAACCACTGAAACTGCATTTAATCCGTTTCGGCACGTGACTATCATCGTGAAGGCTCACTGTTAATAAAATGTAACTGTGTTCTTTCTCATTTTGTTTCAGGAAGAATCCTTCAGCGGAGACTGTTTTCAGCTTTACTTTGTACTCTGAAGCTAAAATATAAGAGAGGAAAACAATTTGGCTATTTCTAGTACCCTTCAAACATATAACGTGATGATGATTTGTATAGCTTTTTAAATAAGTGTGTGAAACGATAATTTTGCATCGTTTATTGCACTGTTGATTAACTACTTGTCCTTAATTAAATTAATAAGAACAGAGATGGCTTCAAATGAAGACGAGTACAAGGCCATGCAATATCCAATAGAAGTGAAAGAGGAAAAGTTTGAAATTGATGAAAATGAGGTAATATTTTTATATAAATTGATTTAAGTTGAATCTATTTTCGTTTGCTTTATATTTTCCTTTTGGGCAATGTGCATGGATAATATGTTTTTCTTTTTGCAATGGGAACGTGAAAGTCTAACTGCGCCCAATGAAAGACACTTCATTGATAAGTTTAGATAAGTATAAAACTGCTACAAACATCCGCTTCTTCCAATTACTTTAAGTTACAGTTAGTTTTATTTCAACATAACACAATATGTTTGTGAACCAAGCTCGATATAAGAGTTTAATGCGTTCTGTAAATAACATTGCATTATTTAAGTTGTGGTAGCAGATATTCGTACAATACTGATAAAAATATTTACCGTTCATTTTATTAATTAACATTTACATTCTTTTTCTTTTATTAATAAAGCTATATTGGATGTGGTCCTGTTTGGACTACATTTGTTCTGTTCAGTCGTGACAAATATTAAATAACACGGTGTTAGTGGGGGGCATTCTCGAATGCGGCTTGTAATAATCACCGCACCAAAGGACGCGTTAGTGAGGGCAGGTCAGTATTTGGAACACAAACAGTGGTATATGGTCCTGTAACGTCTATGATTCTAAAGTGGGAGTAAATCCTTGAACTAATTTAAAGTTTTAGATTAATGCCTGCAAGGCTATTCAGGCAGATAATACAAAAACGTGTGAAGAATTATGGGAAACAATTGCGATGTAGACACTGCATAAACACATACAGGAAGATTGTTCTACAGTAGTTGAATGCGTCTTAGTAAGCGACTCAAGCGAATGCGTCCCTTTCTTTCCTATTTTCTCAGATGAAGAATGAATTTGTAAAAAAAAATATCTCAACAATCAAGGACTGTGCACAACGTATACGACTGTGGCATAGTAAATTATTCATCAGCTGTTGAAATTGAATTAAATCGAATTGAAATAGTCCTTATTGAAGCCGGTGAGGTTCAGCCAATGCCTGCTCTGCCACCTAACCCTTGTCAAAATAAGATTATAGTTAGAATATTACAATACGAAAAAAAGAGTAGTTTACATTACAAATAGTGCACTAAAGTTACCACAATAATAAAATTACACGAAATATAAAATGTTAGTAATGTACCCGATTTACAATACAATAAAAAAGAATAATGCACAATAATGGTAATAATAGCAATAATATTAAAGCTATATAGTAAATGCACTCTCTCTGTCTCAAACACACACACACACATGCACATATACAGACATCCGGCACGCAATATTTTATTGGTGTCAACAGTTACATATCTACGAGGCGAAAAACGTTACAAATATAAAATAGTTCGAGCTTAGTGATTGCTTCCGATGGAGGAAATATTTGACCACATTTCTGAACACACTGGAAGTGGTAGAACTTTTAATATGGCTTGGCAGTGGATCATGTTCTTGCTGCTGAAACAGAAAATGAACCAGCTGTTTTGCAGAGTCTGAAACGGGGGGCATTAAAGGCATTACTATTACGTGTTGAGTAGTGATGAACAGTTCTTCGAGAGTTAAGTTTATTTGCTAGGTAGATGGGTGTTTTATGTTTAAAAGTTTAAATATTAAACAACAATAGTCATTACGCCTCCTTGACAGCATATTTTAATTATTAAATTTTGGTAGTACATGTTCCGATCTATGAAATCCAAGGCTGAATCTTACGCAGTCAATTTGTATTTTCTGTATAGATATTGCTTTACTCCAGGTTAAGCCAGGTACGTAGACTACATCACAGTAATCGAAAAGAGATAGGATAAAGTTACGGAGAAGATATCGTGAAGCATTCGCGTAGTTTGTAAACATACCGCAGGGTTGATATAACTTTCTTACACTGGGTGGACAATTGAGAGCTCGAGGTAAAATTTTCATCGATCTGGACTCCTAAAGTTCTGACCACCTTGGAGTTTGGAATATTTACGTTCTTTGAAGTCACGTTAATTTCATCAGTGTATCAAATATTCAGATTATTTTTGTTCCTATGATCGTAAATGTACATTCTTGTGGGTTAGCTAATAAGCCATTACCGACGCATCAATCACTGATAGCTTTCAGATTTTTATTAAGAAGTGTCACTTTTGTATTTAATAGACTGGGTGGAGGCGAGATAAATAATTTATTACCATCACCATAAAGATAGACTTGAGCATGTTTCAATGTAAGAGGTAGGTCAGAAGCGTATATTGAAAATAGTAAATTACCTAATATAAAGCCTTATGGCATAAGATTAATTATTTTCCAGTAACAGTTCATCTGTAACTTGTAATAATGCAGTAGTAGTGTTATGGTGTCTGCGAAAACCGCAGTGGCTAACAGGTAGTAGATTCAGTTTAGTTACATATTTGTACATTTGCTGATATACATTTTTTCATTCACTTTCGACAAGATAGGTAATATAAGTTAGTGCCATTTAAAGTTTCATTCCCCGTTGGTTTCTTCGGATGTGGGGTAACTTTTCCTTCCTTCCAATGGCTGGGAAAACAACCGTTATTGAAACAAAAATTTATAATGTGAGCTAGTTCGTGATAGAATGAATGGGAGTGCTAAATTCACCATTTTTCTTGTGATACCGTCAAGAGCCGTAGCATTCGTCTTAATTCTTTTTTGCTGCTCTCTCCACTTCGAACTCCTTCACCTGACGTAGTGTAAATAGGCTCTGACGGATGGTTAAATTTCATCGTATTGAAGTAACTCACGTTTCTAGATTTAGCTGACTTATCAGTAATTTTTTTATTAAGTTATATCTACAAAAATAAATGTTTATTATATTTGGATCATTTACGTTGCTAGGAAAACAGTGCGAAGGGTTTGCCTTGCCCACTCCTAACATACGGAGTTTATTCAACATAGCCTTTGGGCTACTGCTACTATTAATGTGGTGGGAGAAGTAAGCTACCTTCTCTTGTCATTGAGATTGTAGTAAGGTGTCGGAGGTTTTTATACTCATCCCAATGTGTTTGCAATTTTGTACATTTATCTCTTAATTTCATTAACAACCGTATGTTGCTTGAAATGTAACGTAGTTTGCGGGCTGTTATTTTAGCAGTGGAAATCGGGTACGTTTATCAAATGTCTATAAGGAACTTCTGTAAAAAAAACTTTTTCATCGATTGATTCATATGATTTAAGTGGATCCTAGTTAAATGATCTTGCAATCTAACAATATTCATGCTTGTCAGAAAAAGAGTATTTGCGGTAAGATAAATATACTCATTTGCTTCTGCGTGGTTTTATTATGTTTAAGGTTTTAGTAGTTAAACAGTGATCAGATCTTCCTATTGGTTCGTACGCTTAGTGCTTAAGCACATTATTTACGTTATCTGTTGTGATCAAATCAAGCAGCGATTCTTCTGATTCAGTTATACGAGTGGGTTTGTTGTCAAGTTGAACAAGCGGGTATATATCTAAATTATTCTTTAAATGGCTTCCGGGTCCTCGAGACATTCGATCACAATTATGACTTAGATCATTAAGTGTAATGTATATACATTAAGTATTTACCTTTAAATGGGTGTATTAGTGTCCACCTGTATGACTAAAACATTACGTTTGCGAAGTTTTGAAAACGAGAAGAAAAGTGATGCGGGAAATGAAAAGGAACCGTTTGTCGGAATTTATCAATTTTGAGTTATTAACTTTCTTGCATTAGTAATTTAATTCATAACAACTCCCCGCCAAAATTATAAAAATATCTTAAAATGTGACTGGGTTGTGCAAATTTGACTGTAATTTACGAAAAAGAGGGGTATTGAGAAAAACGAGATTCAACTTTGCTCAACACAATACTGCATCCAATCCTTCATATTTTAGAAACGATACAACCTTACTTGAATGTTCTCTGGAATATTCTCTTTACTAGAAAACTTAGGATGAAACGCAAAACTCTAAAACACTTTTTGGGGCCTTCCTTTAAAACGTTGCTTTCCGACAAATGGTCCGTTCTCACTTTCTACATCACATATAATGCTCTTATCGTTGAGCTTATGAAAATTCAGAACAGCGTATTCAGTAAGTATTTACATATAATACAATGAGTTATATCAAGAAAAGGCCAACAGAAAATAATACCCAATTCATAAGTAAATTAGAAATAAAACACAAAGTTATATCTATAAATTGCCAACTCAAAATTCAGAACAGCCCATTCATAAATAAATTACACATAACACACTAAGTTATACCAAGAAATTTCCAACATTATCCATTTGAATTTATTTTAAGTCATTTAGGCAAGTATGGCTCAGGCCGGCCAACATAATACATGCATACTGTTTTAAAAGTGAACAACTAAATCATATTTATATTAAAACTTAAGCATCGATTTGGGCTTCCAACTACAAATTGCGTGTATTATAAAGGACTAGGGGGTATATAGGATCGCCAGATGATTAGAGTTCAACGTATTAACTATAGATTGGAATACTATCGAACTATAATAGTGCCATCTTCAGGTATGCAGGTGAACCACAGTCAAATACTAGGGTGATCATTGGTTGTTACTTGACCAGGAATACAACACAACGTAGCTGGCCGGCAACAAAGAACTTGGTCAATATTCGAAAAGCACGTGTCCGCTCTCACAGAAAGGCTCCCATCACAACAGTAGCATCAGAAGTAGGAGCATGGTAGGACTAGGTGGTTGTGGGAGCTTCTTCTTGGGGTTGTGGTTCCTTGAAGTTGTTGAAGCGGATTTAAGTTTATTTGCAGTTACTATGTATTCTACAGTGCAATCCACTAACAAACATAACTTTAGTTAACACGCTGCATAACTTTGTACTGCTTCCTGAATTCGAAATATTCACAGGAATGAGAAGAACAATATCCATTTTACATTTCTCAAAGACAAAGATAATCCGGTTCTAAATCCATTACGAACGGTCGTTGCGCCGGTAGATAGTTCTGCCTGCCGGTCACCAGGTGCTACTACCGGACAATTACCGGTATTCATACTATTGTCCCTTACGGGACCTGGCGATCCTATATACTCTAACCTTTGGTATTACCTGTTTTTTAATCGTCTATTATGTTAATATATTGTTATTCTAATAAGTTTGTGATTTATTTGAAACTACTTCACAGCGTTCTTCGAAAAAATGGATGGGAAATTCCGAGACCTGTTTCTAAATTTTAAGAGTTATTTTTATTTTCATCTATAATAAGAAAATTCTTCTCAATCGTGGTATAGCCTTCAACATGACTTGTTCTTCCTTGACTCTCCTGTTATTATTATGTATCGTTTACCACAGCATGCCGTCGGTATTTCCAAGCACGTTAAGTACCTATATTCTGCCGCCTTTGTTTTAGCGTCCGACTTGTTTTCCTTAAACCCTTACACTCCTAGTTTCTCAGAATGCGAAGGAACTTTGTTTTCCCCTGCCAGAAAGCTTAAATTTGATTGTTAACATTTTGCATTGACATGTACAATAGTAGACTTTCAACTGATGTTTGAGTTATTGTTTTTCAACAATTGTTTGCGCTCAGTTAAACATCAGTAGGTCAAACGTGCACACGTGTACTCCAAGTACCAGCCTATACCAACGTAAATTTTCAGAGAATTTTTCTTTTGATATGTTATCCTCTGGTGCTCGATTAACGCAATATCCTTGGCATGTTTTCTGGTTCCTGGTCAACTTTTCTAGCGGCTATTTCTATGAATTTCGTTCAAATTTAAGCGAATATTCTAGATTTTGTATCAAATTTAACCATAATGTTACCCAACAGGAGCGTCTAGTGATTCTATCTAGCGCTCACTACTTTTGCCTTGTTCGTTTTTTTAAAAATAAATACTGAATGAAATTATTTAAATTACTATAGACAGTCTCAAAACTTTCGAGACGACTTAACAATCGACGGCGGTTCTGCAGGTGTCCCTCGGCAGACCAGGTTGAGTATCACTGCTCTATAGAAACCATAAAATTATTTTTCGCCAATCTTTTCTGATCAATTTTCATCGAACTTTTACTGCTTACCCTTTTCCTTTATAGCTACATTCACTTTGATTTATGTCTCACACGGTATATATTTGCTTTGGATACGTTCCACATAGCGAAACAAAGTTCATGATTTTTTTTAAATATCCGCTTCCCCTATTTTCTTGAGAATAATATCTGCATTGTAATTGTAATTGTATCCTGACATTGTATCTCTTAATCTTATTTCCTTATAAATACCTTTTGTATTTCAGCCTTGCACTTCAACTTGTACAGGTTCACAGGACAAACTAGATGAATTGATAAAGACTTTAAACCATGACGAAATTGTATCATCGATAGAGATCGTTAAACACTTGCAGAAGGCATTAACGGACCCCAATCAAAAGGAAATTGAAGAGGAAGGCATAAAGAACGAAATAGAAATAAAACAAGAGAAGAATTCTGAGGAAATATTAGGCCAAAATTCAAAGGGTTTGGATAACATGGAATCAGATTTGCAGGTTACTAGTTTCACTCGGTATTAGTTCTTTCCAGGCTACGAATTATGACATATTATTTTCAAGACTATTCAATTGAAGTCATCAAAAATACTAACAATTATAAATATTTTGGATATTTCACAATTCCTGATATTTGTCCGAAATGTGGCATTTAAATATGTTAAGAAAGTTAACATTGAAAAGAAAATTATAAATTCATTGTGCATTATGTTTACACACAAACAAGTTTCTGAAAGTGAATTTTTAATTCGGAGGGTTTACCCATAATCTTCATATTTTGACAGATGTCCATGTTAACAAAAGTATTCCCATTTTAATGAGACGTTGTCAAATGTATGTAAAATTTATTAAATATAGACACGGTTAGTAATCATTTTACTTCTGTTCTTTAAATACTAATGCGAGCTGCTATAATGATTACTTGCTAATCTTTGTTCACTAACAACGCTACTCGGTAAAGGAATGTTCCAATTTCCTGTCTCAAAAATTGCTGGTGGTACATTCTCCAGTAAAGAGACAGACAAAATTGACTGTATTAATATTTCATTAAACCAAAAGACTTGAAGGACATCTTTTTGTTGATTTTTAAGTTAGGGCTGGTCAGTATTTATTAATCTGTTTGGAAATCTAATCTACCACTGGTTTTAACAATTATATTAGTATTATATCAGATACAGATTGGCTAAAATGGAGCTTTTGAAAGAGAAACGGAAATCAAACGATATCAAGAAGGAAAACGAACAATTGAAATCAATTTGGTGATTCCCCGATACAAATGAAGTCCCACCCTAAAGAAAATATTTACGGATATAAGTTTTGCCAAACAGAAAACCGTTATTCAGGTTTGAATATACACGTAAAGAAAAATGTTTTTCTTCAAAGGTAAATGTGATCCGAATATTCTTTTCTGTAGCGAATTAATGTATTAATTTACTGGAAAGAAACTCGATGTAGTGAAATAAAATATCGTATAATTAGAATACCGAAAATTACATCTGACTAAATAAACAAGTGCGGCTTTACAATAGTAAGACATATTTTATAAGCTCAAATTCTGCGAGATTACTCGTCACTGAAATCTTCAATCAAATCGCTAGAGCCCAAAATAGATGCAACGTCGTTTCCTATAGACAGAAGAGCCAACGGGAACAGTAGGTCTTGAGTCATTGTGTTACTTAGATAGTTCTTTGTGATCTTCGGGTTAGGAAAGCAGTTTTCGGCAGACATAACAGTAACTGGAATCGTGGCTAAGGAATCAATTATATGCCCAGTTCCGTAAGCAAGTAATTAAATTAAAGTAGAAAAATATCGTCCAGGAGCCATGTTATCAACGGTTGCTGCAGTATTTGAGAGTGTAATTTATGATCAGGTCATGCAGCATGTTAACCCGGTACTTTCAATATATCAACATGGCTTTTTACAGAAGAGATCTACTGTAACTAACCTGGTTATAATTACAGACTTCATAGCTTCCACCTTAGACAATAAAGGACAAGTAGATGCTGTATACTACGATTTAAAGAGAGCAATCGATACTGCAGACCATAATATACTAATTCAGTTTCTTATACTTTCCACATTCAGTTTTAGTCCTTCTATGACCAAATTCTAAAAATCTTATTTAAATAACCGTAGACAATCCGTTGTACAGTATGTAAAGGATATAAAGCCAATTGCTTTAATTCAGTTCCGGTGTTTCTCAGAGATATAATCTTGGTCCTCTTCCGTTTTTATTATTTATTAATGACTTCCCATACCATATTCACTTATCCTAAGCTCTTGTTTGCAGACTACTTAAACATATTTATTAATGTAAAGTCCTTGGATGACTATCGACTCCTTCAACAGTATTTGTCCAGTATACTGAAATAGTGTTCTAGGAATAGACTTGAAATAAATATTGTTAAGTGCAAAGCCATGGTCTAAAGCAGACGGGAGAAAAACTTACGAATTAACGTACTAGATCAATTGAATAAGAATAAAAATGTGCTACAATTAAAGAATTAGGTGTTGCATGCGATAATAATAAACTAACCTTTTCGCCCTATGTGGTAAATATAACCAATGACGCATATAGAATCCTAGCATTTTTTGTTAGAGCAACCACAGAATTTGCAAATTATAGCACTGTTAAGACTCTTTACTAATCCTATGTTAGGTCCAAACTTGAATATGCGTCACTTATATGGAATACCTCCATGAAAGCAAGTTGTCAGAAGATCGAACATGTACAAAGCAAAGTTTTACCTTTTTTCACATACGGGTTTCTACCCGAAATACGAATCTTACAACATTTTAATTGATAACTTTACAGTTCAGAAACTTGAGCAAAGACAAACATTGAACGACTTACTTTTCTTGTACAGACTTTTGCGCAATAACATAGACTGTACCGAATTAATTGCAAAAATGATTATTAACTTTCCGTCCCTCAAAGCGTTCCAGGGAAATAGTGAACTATTCTATTGCAGAAAGGCTCGTACAAATGTATTAAATGTGTCACCTACATGAAGGACTAGTGAAGCGTATAATGTAATAGGTAAGAATTGTACAAATTTCGACATTTTTGGAAACTTTGAAGATCTTTACAAAAAAAATAATACAAAATATATTGAAAAAAGCTGTTTGAACAAGAACAAATAAGAGAAAGAGTATAGAGGTTTCATTATTTTTGTCATTAAATTTAGTAATTATTGCAGACGCTATAAATAGGCATTAAGGCCTTTCGCGTCGATAAATGAATAAATAAATAAATAGAAAGTGCGGTACTGTTATTTGGAGCTAGGACGCCTGTAGCGCCCAATCCAGATAGCGACACTTGTTTAAATTTGACAACTCTGTCAGATTAATGCCCTCCGAACAACTTTACACGCAGTATTCATATGTCATTCTATCAAATTATACCTAGTTAACACTTATACCCGTGTCGATCTCTGGTGACAACGAGTCGTGCATTGTGAGGGTATCGTAAACAAATGACTATTTATCTTCAATCTGCGCTGGATTGGGTTGAAACCAGCGCCATATTAGTGGCCTTTAAACTATTAATTATTTTTCTTCCAGTTACTCTAGAACTAGAGGCCGATTGTAAGTAATCTTTGACACACAAATTCAGTAGTTATATCGATTTTAAATATATCTTCTAGATCTTAGTTCCAACTTGATATAGTGTTACTTGTTATTTTGATAAATAAATAATAAAATACCTTGATCGGATACTCACATATAATAAATCGGAGTGAACGTTAGCAGCATTAACAGAAACCACTGTTCACTCAAAGTAGTGTTTGCCTATTGCGTTTGTGTTTGTCATATGACTAACGTATGACACAACAAACGAAATCAATTGCCACTGACTAATATTTTTTCAGCCATCAGAAAATAAAATTGTTGAAAGCATGTAAACGTTCGTTTCATATTCATGTAAAGATCATGGATAGGTTGACTAAGTGGCGGTAATATTAAGCAATGTTGTGTCCTTTATTTGCACTGTAATTCGGTTTGAATTGAATATGTAATAATGAACAGAAGTTCAGAACGGTCAAAGCTACAGAAGTTCGCTAGAAAGTGATCAAGAGCATTAGAATTCTTAAATACGGATCTTACATTAACGTAAAATAACTATCTTTATTGACTAATATATTCCTGACAGTTGCCTATCTAATAGCCGTCTTAATTTATGAACTATACACTGCATTGTAACTCCCTTTGTTTGTAATTGTAATATTTTGTATTGTAGCAATACATCTCCAGTGGATCAGTCGCCGAGAGAAATCTGGATAAACTTATTCAAGAGTTAAGCTCCGATGAACTTGATCGGTCGATAGAAATTGTAAAACAATTACAAAAGGTTTTAGTTAATGTTGATGGAAGTGAAACTGTTGGACAATTACCAGAGATTATCCCAGATGTAAAACAAGAGAAAGGAACCTGTACTGCATTAAGTGATCCTGGAAAGTCTCTATCGCAGGTGAGATGTTCACAAACATGTATTTTTAGGCTAATAAATTTGTATTAAAGAGCTTGCTTGAAATAATTACTTTCGTAGACTTTGGATTTGTATAGCTTTGCTCCAGCATATTTCCGTATAGTTGTGTACTACTTTACATGAAACAAAAGTTGATATTTCTGCCCAATATATGACAGTCATACCATTGAACGTGACTGAAGCTGGAATATGTTTAATGTTTCAGTTATTGTATTCTTTTCCTATTGGTATAATATTTAAATTTAAGTACATATTTGTGTGTTGTGTCATACGTTTCTTCTGCGTTCCGTGTCATTGCAAGATTGATTTTCTTCTGATTATTGCGTTCCGTCTTTATTTGATGTAACAAACATTCGCTAATCACGGTTTGGAATGTAGTTGATCTGTCGTTAGTGCCACAGGATGCAAACTTCATTTCCCTTTTCCGATCGATGATACAGATTTGTGAATGCGGACACGAACTATATTTACTAAATTATGTTAATTTTTAATTCATTGGTTTATTCGCAAAATATACGTATCTGGAAGACAGTTGAATAGGACTAACACAATATGTTATTTTCTTATTTTTAGATTACAGGAATCAAGTTTCATTCGACAGCCAAAATACTTATTTATGGTATTTGGAGACTTTAAGGTTATAGTTTATTTAATCTCCGCCGTTGTAAAAATTATAGTTGTGTTCTAAATATGAGGGTTGTAGATATTCAATGACAATGAGGCATATAGAAAATTTTATTGAAAGTGTTTTAGAAAATTATTATAAATCCTAATTTAATTGCTAATTTAATTGACACACATATTATAAGCATACGTTTCATGTGATGCATTATTTCGTTTAAATGGAATTTAAAAATAATTATTTCGTAGGAAAAAAAATAGTACAATGTGTTTATTTAAGAATGCCCGTTCTTTCGCAATATAATTTCCGTAGTGGATAATTCCCACGGGAGAAACAGTTTCGGTAACTGTCTTTGTTTTTAATTAAACCTAAGCCTGTTTAACTTAGTATATATTCAGCCAGCAATTTCGAGGAATGAAATCCCATAATGTTCAATGTTAGACTTTAACAATTTAAACAAAAATGAAGAGCATAAACGAATAATCAAAAGTCTTTAATGATAAGAAATTACCATGAGTAGGAAGTATAAGTTAACTACATGACGGAGACACGTTTATTTAAGATTGAACTTTCCTTACAGCAAAACGTATGGCACAACAGCTGAATACTAAGGTTTAAAGCGATTTCAGCTTTGTCTCGGTTGATTGTGGTTTTAGAAAAACTTAAACTTTGCTATATCTCACATTTTAGACATTTCTGCATTACAACTAGATTTATTTATAGCCGTAATATATTATACAACCGTTCTGTTCAAGTTTATCTAGTACAGAGAATAATGCAGGTATTTTCTTACAGGAATTAAGACACGACGAAATTGACTTTTCGATTGCAATTGTTAAACACTTAGAAAAGTCTTTCGGCAACACTGATGAAACTGAAAAGCAAGGAGAGTCCTCACAGAGCGATCAAGAGATTAAAGAAGAAGAAATATGTCAGAGCGCATTATCTGATTCTGTAACATGTTTGGAGCAGAACTATCCTTCTCAGGTGAGTAGTTGCACAAATATGTATTTATTAATTTCATGTAAAACAGAGTTTACACCTAGTGAAGCTTTTATATTTTTCAGTTTCCAACCGATATCAATACATGGTAAAAATAACATATTAGTTAGATTCCATTTTATTTTCATAGTACACTATTTAACACGTGGAACGAAAATAAATTCATTAGAATGGTTAATGGATATTTTAAATGAATGATCCATTCACAAAAAATACAGTTTTTGGTGTTGAATTTTAACAATAAGATTTATGGGCAATTGAATTGAATCATCATGAGGTCGATGATGTGCATTTACTTTGGACCACTTCGTTTCGTGATTTGTATTCCGGTTTTATAATTTTAATTTATATTTGTTTCAACTACACGAATCTAACAAAGCTCGGTTAATGCCACTGAAAACGCGATCAGATTCGAATGTCTGTTTCCTTAACACTACAAAATCCGATGTTTAGCAATTGGAAAACTAATTAATATCATAATCAGCGTTCATCTCTTCAGGCATAAACTATCTTGTTTTTATTATATGTACTCATTTGCTTCTTGCCCATATGCATTATATTCGAAACGATATAATTAATTTTGAATAGAATATCAAGCTTCTCAGAAGAAGTATACCTGAAAATGCATTCTTTACTTCTTTTAAATAATGAAACTTAGGATTATAATAAAGTGAAAGTAAATTTTATTTTAGCACTTAAATCTAATATTCCTAATATCGTTATAACTTAATTCATCTGTGATATAAGATCAGGAAACGAGATTTAGATTGGCATAGCAGCGGCCTCTTTTCAATCCGTGTCTGGGTGATTCCAACCCGATGATAGGTTCAAGTTATGTAGGGTGGGAATGACCGTTGATAAGACGTGTACAGAAGAAAAGGTAATGAGCCCTAAGTTACTGTAAGCGACATTTTAGGTTTGGAGTATTTTTAATATTAGGGCTATGAAGGCGGTCTGCGAAAAACATGCATACGCAATGTTAAAGCTTACTATAATCCATTTTACGTACATCGCTCAATTGCTCTTTGTAGACTAGGAAATGAAATAAGCAGTATACATATCAGGAGTATTTGTATGCATGGTAATATACTGCAAAAAATTGTAAGGGAATACAAATTAATAATATCGCTAAATAGCTAATTGCTAAGTTCCATGATGCTGTTTATCTCTAAATCAGATACGCTATGAGAGCGTCAGCCCCCAGTGAGATTGACATCAATAAATTTTGTTGTTCTTTCCGGGAGTCTAATTCATTATTATTGGATAGGACCGTGCCTATGCAACTGGATCGTATACAGACAGTACTGTAGATATACATGTAGTGAAATTAGGTTATGACAAAAATAAACCCTATTTTAAATACTTCTAAGACTCGAAGTACCGAGAAATTCTTGGTTATGTGTTTATGTCCTTATAATGTAATAAAAATATGCGCTGCCGATACTAACTACGTAACACATCCTCTCCGAACCGTAAATGACAAAAACTGTAGTGTATGTTAGACAACAAAAACAGAGCTGCCTAATTGACAATTTAATTTTTCATCTGTGATCACTACGACCCGCAATCTACTATCAGAGTATATGTGCATTAAGATCTCGTTTCCATTCTCTTTAAAACTAACATTTGCAACAACTGTAGAAAATCTCTTATTTCAAAACTACAAAGTTATGGATTTATTCCACTAGATATAGAACAATACCTATACTCCATTAGATGACATATATTGCGTTGGTTTTCAGTATCTTTTAGATGTTCAGTGAGTACGTTCTTCTGTACAGTTATTCTAGTTTAATTCATTGGATATAATTTTAAGTAGCAATGACTTCGTCACTCAACTCTTTTGTTATTATGTGTTTTCTCTTGAGCGTCTCATTTGTACTTATAATTGTGTCAAATTTATCCTTGGATAGATTTACTAATTTAATGGTCTAATAATTCATTTTAAACAATTTTAAATTAAATATCACGTGATGGATTTTAATTGGACGACAGTTTCTATCCCTATGTATTACTTAGATATTTCCTAAATATCTTTTTTTCAGGATTGTAGCGGGAAATATAATGACAGTAAACTCAGATGTAATGAGGACAGACATTTATATCAGTTATCATCCAACATAAAATCAAACCTCATTTCACACTTTCCAGACTTGCTTTGGTCCAGTACAGAGAAAAGACCAAAAAACACTTCATGGGTTTACGAAAATATTGATGGTGGTAGTAGTAGTACTATGAAGGAACAAAACGCCGACAAAATATTGTCTTCTGTAGAAGCATCTTTAAATGATAGCAAAGAATCAAAAGACGTAACGAAACCATCGCATGCTGAAGAAACAGCTGGCTCTAGAACATGCCCAGATGAGTCCTCAAAATGCGGTAGTTTGACACGGCAGATTAGAATACCCACAAGTAGTAGGTCTTTTGATTGTAAAACTTGTGGAGTTAATTTTACGGAATCCTGTAACTTTAAAGTACACATGAGAATCCACACAGGCGAAAGACCGTTTGTATGTAAAAGGTGTGGATCTAAATTTACCCAATCCAGTACTTTGAAAAAACACATGAGAATCCACACAGGCGAAAGACCGTATGAGTGTAAAACCTGTGTATCTAAATTTAAACAACCAGGTAATTTGAAAAGACACTTGAAAATCCACACAGGCGAAAGAGCGTTTGAATGTAAAAGGTGTGGATCTAAATTTATCCATTCCAGTGCTTTGAAAACACACATGAGAATCCACACAGACGAAAGACCGTATGAGTGTAAAACATGTGGATCTAAATTTAAACAACCAGGTGATTTGAAGAAACACTTGAGAATACACACAGGTGAAAGACCGTTTGA
>JAGDQP010030251.1:8920-22743 GCA_022664845.1 Lepisma saccharinum | reverse complement strand
GGTCAAACAGCCTTTCTAGCTCATCGCAGAATGTATCTTTGTCGTTATCAGTAGCCCCCTCGATCGGAGCATAGAGATTTAATAAAACCGTGTTGCCCCATCGAGTACGTATCGTAACGTACGATAGTCTTTCGTTTATGAACTCTATACTCTGAAACGCCTGAAGGATACTTCTCTTATGAGGAATCGTGTTCCTAAATCGTCAGACTGTGTTCCCTCGTAGTAGAAAGTATACTTGCCCTGTGGGATGCTATCTTGACCCTCCCACCGAACTTCTTGTATCGCTGGTATGTCTAGCTTGTACTTTTCGGTCTCGCGTTCCGCCACCTGAAGAGCGCCCGTTTGGTACAATGTTCGTACGTTTCACGTTCCTATTCTAAGGTCTTTCTTAATTCTGTTCTTGGAGCCCCCTGGAGCAGTCCCCGCCCGGAGATCCAAATGAGGGACGAGTTTACCTCCGGAATATTTTACCCCAGGAGAATCCATGAACGATCTGTCACTATTTCTTGACATGTTTTAGCGGTGTGGAGTTGTCAGCTCTTAAAATTTTGGTTTATATGTTGAAATATTCTTACTTTGTTGATGCGAGCTTTCAAATGCACGTTATTTTTCCGTTCAGCATTTTTGATTGCTCTTTCGGTACTGGTATGTTTGAATTGCACGAGATCTCTACAACATGTCCGTTCTTGTTAACCGTGAGATTCAACGTTTTCCCTATGTTTTATTTTGGTATTTTGCAAAGTTTAAAACTTCGTCGTTACGTATGCAAACCGTAAGTCACTTCGCTCATGGATATAAGATAAGATAAAATGAATTGTATGGGCGGTAAGTTCGCTCTTGGAAACTCGTATTGTAAATTAATTCCTAACCCAACCCTAGTAGACCATGTTTGTATTATCAGCATTGAAGGTTAAGCTGAAAGAAGTTTAAAAATGGAAATTACATACGAAATGTTTTAGCAGCGTTTTGGAATATCAAACTAAATTGCTGCCCTGTAGCTATATTGTAAAATAGATTTTTTTTTCGTAGAAAGAAATGTTATTCTTTAGTAATTGTGGAACTTTTGATTTAACTGGGCAAAAGTTTAGAATGTCTACTACGTTTTGGAAAGTAAAGTAACTTATTTCTTTCGGAAAATAAGTATGTGAAGTACTTCTCAGTACTTGGACAGAGCTTTGTGTATATAATTAAATTACCCTTTTGTTATGTGAAATTGACAACATCTTCAATGCTCACTTTGATGTTCAAGAAATTATCTTCGGAAACTTTTTTTTTCAAGAAAATTCAGCAATCAGTCTTTTTACCTTGCGTTGGTCATATTTAAGTTTAAAAAGAATTACATTTTACCTGATATTTCTTGTGTCAAGGGTTTCCTTATGATGTAGATAGATTACCATCACTGTGGTATTGCTGGTAAGGTTCCCAACCTTTCGCTATTTCAGCCCGCGAAGTGTTAATTTATTTATATGTGAAAAAGTAATTGAAGATGAAGTTTAAGTTTGATATTAGATCCAATGCTTCAGCAATATTTAATGAGTAGTCAAATTAGTTCTGTTCATCCAAATTTCGTGTTAAATATTAACTAGGGCGCGACAGTAATGAGCCTTGTATTATTTTAGGGGCCTAGTTGCATTAGGCCACTAAAATAGCTTTTATGTTCTGCTTTTCTGCGGGATGTTCTCGCCTGCGTCTCTTCCCCCCACCTTTTTGGGATGCTTTTCTTCGTGTTTTAGCTTTCTGTTGTTGTTTTTTGCCAACTTTCTGCGTTTGGACACTTCTTTCGGGCTTCTTACATGCATGCTTTGTGGTCTAGACTAGTGTGTGTTCTGTCTTCGATGTGACTGAAGCAGGGTGCTGATGGGTAGGCACCCTCCCTGCCTTACGGTCTGATAGCTGTTTTTCGTTTGCTTTGTGCTCTCTCCTGTGGCGTCATGTCGGCTTGTCTCCAGGGTAGGTTTGGCCATGTGTTTGTGTAAGCCCCCTTTTGGCAACAGGGCGCCGCGGGCCCCTTGTTTGCTTTTGAGTCTGCCTACTTTCGTGGGAGCAGCCTGTGAGACATTACACATAAACAATGTAATTGTTGAAAAATAGTGCAATTTTTAAAAGAAAAAAAAGTATTCTATACATTTTGTATGAGATAATCATGTCTGTTTAGTTACACAAAACTTTGTCCAGTTGCCCAGCAATTTCTACTTGATCCATTTGTATAATTCTTGTTTCAATTTGTTCGTATTTATACCTAGATACATTATGAAGCATTCGCATCCGTTTTCTCCTAACCAACTTTCAATAAAAGGGAATCGAAATTTTCTCCCTATTTATTTCTTATAGGAATTATTTTCACAGAACTTTGGCCAGAATTTTGGCGAGCGGTTTCTACTACACCGATTTTCATGAATATTTATTTAAATGTTCGTATTTATTCCTTGATACAATACAGGACGACTCGGTCTGACCTGAACGTAAGTGACCCGGAGACCCAGCGACCCGATCCGAAACTTGACTCGAATGACTCGATTGACCCGGTCTGATATTGTACTATCAATTGTCTCCGCTGTGTATTATTTAGTACTTTAAGTGTTACACCTCCGATCCCGGTCAGCGCTGAAAGAAACATTGTTCAAACGCAAGAAGGTAATTATAAACTTTGCTTTACCCTTCGGATCACCGGGTTCAACCGGGTCTCAATCACAATGGTTCGATTGACCAGGTGACCCGTTTCAGCTCTGTTCCACACTTATATATGGATCAGTAAAAAAAACAACTTCGCATTAAGGAACTAGGAGAGATCAGAGAAGTACCCCGGGCTCCACAGGAGTTACAGTTGTCATTTTTACAGTGATTACAAAAATCAATATTTCAAATTAGTTCCATATTATTGGACAGACCAGCATCAAATTTAGATACTGAAACAGATCAGACAATCACTACTGGCGCCACCGGTGTCACAGTTGCCAGTGTTACCAAATAATTTTAAAAATCATTATTTTAAATTACCTCTCTACTATGGGTCATATCAGCAGCAAACTTGGCGTATAGAAATGATACTCCAGAGTTCAGAGAAGTATTCCAGGCGCGACAGGGATTATAGTTATCAGTATTGCCAACAAACTTCAAGCATTCAAAATCTGAAATTGCTTCTGCATTTAATGGACGTGTCAGCACCAAATTTGACATTTAGGGACTGGGACAGATCAGAGATATGCTTCATGTGCCGCATTTATTAGTGTTACCAACCAATTTCAAAACTTTAATATTTTATATTTCTTCAATATTGTTGGATATTTCAGCACCAAACTTGGTATTTACGTACTTGGACGGGTGATGGAGTTATTTTGGATAGGTTGTTGGAAATCAATTTTATAAATTCAATATTTCAAATTTCTTCGATACTATTTTAACTATCCGTAGCGAACTGAACATCAATATTATCCGACCCAATAGAAAAATACTGTGGGTGTACCCGACCCCAAGCACCTAAATTGTCAATGTTGCAAACCTATTTTAAAATTAAAATTTTCAGTGGCTCTTACACAGTTGGATGAATCTACACCAAAGTTAGCATGAACATTATTCGGCACCATAGAAACAAGTACTGTGGAAGTGCTCTCCCTCTAACGGTCCTAGTTTTCAGTATTGCCAGCCATTTTAAAGTAGTTCGGGTGGAGATCGCGAGATTTAGCTAGTATTATTGTAATACGAATAACAGTAACAAAAATAAAACCTACAGAACTTCGATTGATACATGAAAAATCAATATAATAAACCTAAATAAGTGAGACGGACGAAAAATAAATTAGTTCTGTATAATACTTGTTTATTTTATTTCGCGGCCAATTAGTCTTTACACGCCATGATTCCTAACGATACAGACAATTATTTCTTTATAATCTTGTTTATGGTTCTACCACTATTAAAATCTCTTAAAATTATTATTCCAATCTACGAAATACATTGTGAAATAAATAGACAATATAAAGCAACTAAATTTTATTAGAAGTAGAGTTTTGTTTACGACAGTGCACATAATTGATAAACAAAATAGTGCAATTTTTAAAAGAAAGGAAGTGTGCTATACATTCTTTATCAAATAATCATGTCTGTTATATATACGTGAACAATAATATTTGGTAATATGAATAATGATCTGCAAGAATAAACTAACTCTGTATAATACTTATTTACATTATTTCGCGACCAGTTAGTCTTTGCACTCTACGGTTCCTAACCATACAGACAATTATATCTTTATCATGTTGTTTGTCGTATTAAAAGTATATCGCTACGACTGGTGTCTTCCTTAAATTTGCTAACAAGCAAAGAACTTATACACTTACTAAATATATTTCACGGTGTGCACATTTAATTGAATGGCACACTATACAAAAGCTATCCACTAAAAGTTTAGCTGTTAATGCTAACTTCCTATCACTGAATAAGGTCAAAATTCGCTACAGCTAATGTGATACACGCTTATTCAATCGTTAAAACACGTTCATTTTGTTCCGAAACTGAGGAAATAATCAAAGATGGATGAAAACGCCATGATAACTGAAATCGCGCTTTCACAATATGTTTACCCTCTTGAAATACATCACATTGAATTTCTGCTATTTGTTAAAAGATAGATTGGGGTCATGTACTACATACTATTTACTCTGCAAATTGTTGATATTTAGGTGTTCTTTGTGTAAGATCTGCTTGGGAAGTCTACGGAATAATATTTTACCGATCGCTTGAGTACGATTCTATTCAATTAACGTTAAGTCCTAATAAATATGTTGCTACAGCCGGTGTGAATCACACAGCTGGTCTTCCTCTGTCTAAATCCACGATGATTATGCAAACATGTCCAGCGTTTGTTAAAATATGAGTAACACACTCTCACGCTATTTTTCTTTCTTCATTGTCCTCGACTGGAACTGATAACAGAAAACAAAGGAGAGACCGATTGAAGCTCTATCCCTGGATCTTTTTCTGGGATCAATCTATCTAGCCATCAATCATTCAAGCGATGCAGCTGACATCTACAATTACAACAGTTCATTTTTGTGCTTTTTGTGTAGCCATGCATAGGCTCATGGTCTCAACTGAGATCACATATATTGAGTCATCCCTGAAACCTATCTTTCTTCTTGCGGATGCCACAGTATTTCAGCACTCATACAACTCCTAACCTGTAATGCAGAGACACGTTAATGCAGAGACAGGGTAAACCCAGAGATTCACTGTGTCAGAACAAAGGTTCATACCGTTGCACCACAACTTCTTCTGTATCCGTTCTGTTATTGAATTTCCTATTTATTCCCCAAATAGCATCCTGTGAGTTACTGGTGCGCAACAAATACAAAGAAACAAAATAAAGAAGGATTTCTTGATAAGTAAACATTTAAAAAAGAAAAAAAGAAAGTTAAAATTCAATGATAGTACACTTGTTGGTGATGAGCTTTCCCCAACCGCGTTGGCTACAGTAGGATACAATAAAAGTCAATTTTATCCTTGTTCTCTTAATAGTACTAATTAATAGTACTAATGACTGGAGTGCCTTGTTCATTACTCATGTGTGGAGGAATAAAATTATAATTTAAACAATACTACAAACTTGCAACTTATCGTTTTTAAGATTTTTTGTAAATAATTGTAGCTTTTATGATAGGTATTTTAATTTCTATATTTCATTTATAATTACTTCACTAAAAAAGTTCCAAACAAAACTATGTTTACATCTAATTAGCTGAATCTCGAGCTCTCCGGCCGCACTATTTAAAAATGGTTGCAAATACTGAAAACTGGAACCGTTAGACGGGGAGCAATATTTTTTTTTTACAGTGTCCAATAATGCTCTTGCCAACTTTGGTGCAGATTCATTAAACTGTATAAGAGCCATTTGAAAATTGAATTTTAAAATAAGTTTACAACACTAACAATTGAGGTGCTTGAGGCCGGGGACACTCACAGTATTTTTCTATTAGATCGAATAACGTTTATGCAAAATTTGTTACTGATACTTAAAACTGTACTCAAGTCATTTGAAATATTGCATTTATAAAATGTGTTGGCAACAATGCCAACTGCAGCAGCCAAGGCAACTCCATCGCCTGTCCCAGCACAAGTTTGGTGCGGATATATACAACGGTATGAAAGAATTATGAAATATTAATGTTCTTAAATTGGTTTGTAACACTTAGAAATGTGGCACATGGAGTATCTTTCTGATATGTCCTAGCAACTAAGTGCCAAGTTTGGTGCTGATTTGTCCAATGGTGAGAAATATTTGAAATATTGATTTTATTAACTGGTTACAAACAATGACAACTGTAACACCTGCTGCGCTAAGAGTACCTCTCTGATCTTTCTCAGTACCTAAATACCAAGTTTAGTGCTGATCTGTCTAATGGTATTGAAGCAATTTGGAATATGATTTTGTTAATTGGTTGTAATCACTGGGAATTGTGATCTCTGTGGGGCCCAAAATGCCTCTCTGATCACTCCTAGTATCTAAATGCCAACTTTGGTGCTGATATGTTCAATATTATGGAAATAATTTAAAATACTGAATTTTTAAAAATTAGTTGACAACACTCGCAACTGTAACATCTGCGGCGCTCGGGGTACATCTCTGATCTCTCTCAATACCTAAATTCCAAATTTTATGCTGCTCCGTAGGTCTATGCAAGCAATTTGAAATATGGATTTTTGTATTTGGTTGACAACACTAATAACTGCGTCGCCCGAAGTACTTCTATGGCACGTCGCAGTACCTGTTCGATATGGACGCAAAATTTGATGTAAATCAATAGGTACGTGTAGATTCGTACAAGTAAGCACATTTGTAGAATTTGAAATTTTAATAGGTTGGCAACACTGACAATTAGGGGTCGGTACACAATTATTGCATTCTGAAATTAAAAATGAAATTAAAAAATTGGTTGGAAACACTCAGAACTCGGCGGCCCGGGATATATCTGCGACTGGAATGCTTGATAACATATTATCTAGGCATAAATACGGACATTAAAAAATATATTCTTGAAAATCGGTCCAGTAGAAATTGCTGGGCGACTGGGCAATGGTTCAGCGAAAGAACTCCCATAAGAAATACATAGGCAGAAAAGTTCGATTATCTTTTATTCATATTTGGTGAAAAGGAAAGAAATGCGAATGCTTCATATCTAAGCGTAAATATGAACATTTTAAAAGAAAAATCAGACAAATCGATCCAGTAGAAATTGCTGAGCAACTAGACAAAGGCTTTATGAAACAATTTTAAATATATAGATTTATCAAAATAGTCAATTGAACTGTTCAGTTAATATTTAATTCGCGAGTACTCCAAATACAACTCAGATACAGATACCCAGATACAACATTGGAAACAATCTACGTGAACAACATTTGTATCAAACAGGAGGATTTGGAAGAGAATGACTTTATTTCCTGGCCTTATTCAAGGTACCATCCTAGCATTTGTCTCATGCAACTGAGGGAAATCAAGGAAATCAAGATAGACGATCTTTGGGCGCAAACTCAGAACTATCCGAATGCGAAACCAATGAATGCTCTTCTAAGTCTCGTCATATTCTATTCATGTAATTCAAATCGTGCCCTATCAGGAAATGAGAAAATCATTTTTGTGAAACAAATTTACTCACTAATAAATTACTATATTTTTTTCCTGTAAGAAAACAAGATATTATTTATATTCACAATAATAATTGATTCATTGAAGCGTTGCAATGTAGCAGAAGAACACATTTTACCTGATCAATCAAACTTGTAACCAACGACTTGAATTCACTCCTGTACTTATTACAAAAGCGTTAAAAGCCAATTTGAAAGCAGCCGCTTTTCTATGGAGGTATTTACCCCATTGTTAGCTGATACAATGTTGAAGCACTTCGGCACACGTACTGAAATTAGTTGCAATTTTATTATGCAAATTCTTGAGAGTAGGATATACGAGATCGGTTCTACGTTTCAGTT
This sequence comes from Lepisma saccharinum, assembly GCA_022664845.1. Lineage (NCBI taxonomy): Eukaryota > Metazoa > Arthropoda > Insecta > Zygentoma > Lepismatidae > Lepisma > Lepisma saccharinum. The sequence goes on along the minus strand of JAGDQP010030251.1, from coordinate 14,760 downwards.
TAAGGACGTTACGATGTAATAAATAAGAATCGGCATTTTCAGGAGGTGATCTAAATTTTACGGAAGCATTAGGGCCTCAATTCGTATAGGTGATTTGCTGTTTAATGTGAGAACATGTACTTCTTTACTTCGAAATTCAATATGTTTTCATAATTTTTGCAACAGCCGTTATTGCATAATATTGCATACTTTTTGACCAGTCTATTGATCAAGAAATTAAAGAAGCAAGGTTGAAACAGGAAATGGGACAATGAAAACTAGAGAAACAATACTGCAGATGGAAGCTAGTAGCTCTCCGTACCGGACACAGCAGATCCATGCTGTATCATGGGCACAGTAGAGCCAGGGACGACGTAAGGAGACATATGCCATAGAGCGTCATAAGGCACAAAAAAGCGCAGCGTCCAATAAGACGTCCAGTAGTATATCCGCAATAGACAGAAAGTGCTTCTGTACGAGTATAAGAAAGTGTTGAATAGAAATAACGCCACAATAGCAAGGTTTACTGGAATCTATGGTCTGGAGATCTATAGGCAAGCTGAAAGAAGGGCAACCACAGCGAACCATTGTAGAAACGGTTCGAGTGCCACCCAGTGTCATTTTTCACCTGTGGACACGGTTTCAACAAACTAGAGATGTTCTGTGTTCACGAGCCACGACATCATGAGACGACCGAGCTAGCGGCACGTCCGAATATGAGAGGAAGGGCGATAGACCTCGAAATGTGCACTTCACAAAAACAGGATGCAGGGTGTCCACCCAAACTATCTGGAATCGCCAACAGGAAAGTGGGACCATTAATGTGTGTTTCATTGAGGCAACAACACTGTAGGGTCCTTAGAAACTAGGGTGAGGCACCTCGCGAGTAGGGGCCTGCCGAGTGGAGTTCGGTGGCGTTCTCCGACGCGTTGCGCTTCAGTCTGGTGGCAGAAAATAGACGGGCATTGATCTGGCGGGAACGTGGAACCTCCTCTTGCGAGTGAAAAATCCAAATACTGTATGGTTACGGTGGATGTATAGAGTGCGTCGCCATCGCCGGTTGTCGACGTGCCAACCTACATGTCATTCGGTATGGTAGCTTGACAGCCGTGACGTATAGAGATAAGATTCTCAGTCCTCATATTGTCCCTATGGCTGCAGCAATTGGTCGTTTTTATTTTTACAGAAGATAATGCGAGTCTTCACCGAGATCATTCGCTAGATGCCATGCTTCAGGAGGTCGATATTGTGCTTATAGTTTGGCTCACGCTCTCCGGATCTAAATTCTAAAGAATGCGTCTGGGATGCTACAGAGAGACGCATTGCAGCTGGGTCAGCACGTCTAGCAAATCATCTACAGCTAAAAATTGTCCACCTGGAGGAGTGGCCCAGGATGACTCGAATCGACAACCTCATCAGTACTCTGCCTAACAGGCGTGCAGCGGTGTCAGAAGCAAGCAGAGATCATACACCTTACTAGCGATACGTTGCTATCGTGTACACATTTGTGTGGTCCTATACGATCGTGTATTTTTGTTGTGTCCTTTTCTGGGGTCACGTGTTGTAAAACCCTCTGGGGCGTTACACATTATACCGCTTTAGTTTGCTGTATTTGTTACGGAATAGCTACTAACTTCCACCTGCAACTCTGTTCCACTAGCTCTCTCTGTTTTACCATGTTCCCTTTGATTTGACCTGTCTACTGCCTGCCAGTATATATGTAATGTTTTTAACACAAAATGTTATTTAGTAGCATGTGATGAGATGCGAAGATTTCACAATTTGTGACGTATTAATGATTTGATCAATTGCATCAGCCGTATGTCCCCATCCGTGTTCCAAGTGTCGAATCAATCAGGAAGCTGATAAAACAATCACCACCATGGAACGCTGGTCTAAGAGCCTGCCATCTGATGTTCCAAGTGCTAAACTGATGAGACAATACACAAGTCAATGTCCATATATTCTTAAGTTGCGATGGAGATTTCACCATCGTAGAGAAACGCAGAAAGGCAACTAAGGCTTTCGTTCTCCAAGAATTACACAAGATAGTTGAGTCAGCTAAACGTGTTAATCCATTTCATGTGATTCTAACGACTTCCAATTATTTTTTGTTTTTATGAGAGAGAACTACTTACAATGAGAGAGAACCATCGAAGTTATTCGACGTTCTCTAAAGAGGAAAATCTCTGGCTGATATACAACAAGCTTTACTACATCTGAAAGATTACCCCAAGGTAATCTGTTAAAAAATGAAAATCTCTCTCCACCATGTTGTCTTTTTTCCTGAGCAGTACACAGTTTTATAGAACACGTTCAGCAGCTCAATGATTTCATGAAACAGACAATGGCAGTGGGTAGTGTCTATTTTGTCTACTAGTATGTATTGGCTGAAGAAGGCGCAATAAAAACGTAGCCTTCTACTATCTAATATCATATTGCTGTAGCTCTGATCTGCTATAATTATAAATACAATGTTGTGTTCCAACAGGCATAGCAATTCAAAGAGTAAACTGCTGAATGGCTCTTGGAACCAAAGATGACTTGGTACGGGACATAGAACGTTCTTATTATTTACGTTTTGTGTTCTTAACAATCGGTTTTGGTAATTATGATGTATACAGCACACTCCTGTAGTGTCATAGAACCGTCCATAGTACATTAGAAGGCATAATATGTTATGTTATGAGAAAATAAATCTATTCAGTTTTCTGCTTCTGTAACATTTCAACTTTGGCACTTAGAACGCTTAACATTTCCAATTATATTAGAACTTTTGCCGTACACACCAAATAAACAGCAAATCAGCACACTTGTTAGTAACTATTAAGTGGTCATTTTCTACCTTCTTTCTTTTGATAGGTGATGATAGGTAATGTACGTATGTAATACGATATTATCTTTATAATTCGGAATATTTAATTATTGCAATTGACGCACAAATTAATTATTTATTGTCTCCTTCTATCATAGTTACAGTACGACGTAAATTTGTATGACTTCTATCAACTCTAGAACATAGAGGACAACATAATAGGACTGAATTGAATTGAATTGAATTTGTAGTTAATTGTATCTTTTCTGTTGAAAAGTAAAATAATATTCATTGCAGTCACACACGAAAATTGTTCTTTAGTAACCGGAACCAAACAAATATATTTTGTTTGATCTAAATGTACAATGGATCTAATTATCCATCTTTAGACGGAATTGTGATTCGTTAGTCATCACTACATTTAATGATGTTCTGAACGAAACTCTGTAACAAATAATTGTTTAAACCAGATTGATAGTTTACAATGCATAATATACGGAATTTTGATAAAAGGCAAATGCACTATTTGTTAGACATTGGACTGAATATGCCATACGATCATTTGGAACATGAGCATTGTGGTGAAAATGCTTTATTATTTTAATGAACAGTCTTAAATTAATACCTTTGACTTTATAAACAGAAAAAGACACTACGTGGTATGGAACCTAGTTAATGAAATATACTTCGGTATTCATGTGAAATCAATATAAAATAAGTATGGTACATACATTACTTGTGTAGGAAGAGGATCAGAAAAGGTAACAAAGAATTTATATTGTGATATTTGTGTGTAAAAGCTTTACAGGATTCTGGAAATCGGTTCCTAACAATGTACACAATTTATGATGCATGCTTAGTGTTTGAATATGAAATATCAGAATAATTTGTGTCTTTCGTGATTTATATGTTTTTGGAATGAAAGTAGAATCGCTGGGATTTTACATGCATGCTGGTACTGGTAAACTGATTTGACTATACCTGACTAATATTATTATTCTGAGAGAGAATTCACCGCATGCTGTTTCTACTATGGAGTAACTACTGTTAAAAGACATCACTTACAGTATTCTAACTGAACGTTACCTAATCTAACCTGAGCAAATATACTGATATTATGAGTTTGGTATGTAACCTAAGCTATTTGAATTGCATGCTTAATGAATAATGAACCGAAATTGTGTTATTTAGTAATTCGAAGTAGTACTAACTGTAACTAGGCAAAAATCTTACGATTTAGCATTTGACACTATTTTAGAGTGCTGGCAGATTCATAGTTACATTGTAAATCTATTTACAATCTATAATAAGTTACTCTTCATTTAACAACTTCATTATATTTTTTGTGATATTTCAATAGCTATATATTTTTTCTAATTGATATCTTGACTTTTGGTTGGGTGCAAAGTATTTTTCTTTAAAAGTTCACAATTATTTTCAACTAAATCTTGTGTAGCTGTCTTCTCAAATTATATCTTGTAAGTAACCTAAAATTTGAAACTGGAGTATATTACGTGATGTATATGCATACATTTACTTGGTTTGTAATTTTAACAACGTATTAAATAATACATTTTACTCTCATAATATACAATAATATTTAATTCTTTAAGTAGTTTGCATTAACTGGTAACTGTTATTCTGTATGTAAATCTAACTAGTATGTATCTGCAAATAAAATTTAATGAAAGGCGTTAAAATGAGTGCTACAGACAAAATTGTAGCTCCAGAGAAGTAAAACAGAAGCAGATTAAAACACGGCATTTGAACGAAGTTCTCTCCAGTTGAATGGTCCGAAACGATTTTAAATTGATATTATTAAAGGAAGGACACTTGATTCGAAACCTTGCAAGTGCAACAGATTAACAAAGTACAGTGTGTTAAAGTTCACATTTGTGCTCATCTTTGCTCTTTATATGACGTGGCATTTTGACTGTAGCATCTGGACAGGCCGTCCATCTGTTGTAATAGGGAAAAAAGAGGGAGCTATGGAGTTGAAGGGAGAAAAATCTTGACCTTCCAGTCGTAGCAAGGTGCTGTGGGTATGTCAAGGGGGATGATGACATATGGTAAAAGGGAAAGAAGTGGAAGTGCAGGGAAGGATAAAGAAACTGAAGAAGAAGTTGGAACGGAAAGGGAAAGAAACGAAAGATCTGGTGACACGAGAGCTAATCGCCAGGAAACAGTGTACATATTTTCACGGTGAGGCGGAAAGAGGAAGGAAAGGCTTTGTTAGTTCATTCCCCATTCCTCCTTCCCTTCCCTTCGCGTGTATACTACTATAATAACAGCAGCAACACTTTTCCACACGTAGAAGAGCATCCGAGAGGTTCTTCAGAAATTCGCTCTTTCTAAATACCTTAGCAACAAAGGACTAAAACATCGTGCTATTAAACGCAAGTCTTCTACTTTAATCGGAAAAGATTTATAAATGAAAACAAATTTTCATTCCAAATTCTCAAGCTTATTAGACGTGATCATTCATCACGTGTAAGAATCAGGCCAACGGGTCGCGATTCATCATAGTATATCCTCTCGTTTTCTCTATGTGTATATTTTAATATGTAGTTTACAGCATATTACTGGAGACTATTGTCTACTATATTTTGTATATGTAGTCTACTTGCAAGTTGAAATAAGCAAAGAAGTTTGCAACAAAACGAGATAGGGATCTAATATTAAAAATACAAGGCGACATATTTGATAAACACGATTAATGGTTATTAATTATCTACATAATACGCTTATACATCTTCTGTTACCATATACTGTTCCAAACTAACCAACATGATAAAAAAAGATAATTCTGTATTATTTATTAAATCATACTTATAATTGATATACATTTATTATTACATTTAAAGCCAGTAACCTTAAAACCTACTGTATTTACTCCTATAAAATCATATACTAACATATACTTTTACTAGGTGATTTACCCGCCTTGGTGCGTGCTGAATAAAATACATTAGTAACACTAACACTTGTATTATTATTGATATTATTATTATTATTATTATTATTATTATTATTATTATTATTATTA